>APFE031013480.1:876-16641 GCA_000404065.3 Pinus taeda | reverse complement strand
TAAAACAAATATACACTGATATTTTCCCCTAGATCTCAAGTTGGGACTACCACATTGATTTTTCATTATGTTCCTTTCAATGCTACAAGACATATATATCCATGCCGAAGCATCCAATACCATGGACCAAAAACCATCGTGCCCAAAACCATGTGCGAAAACCATGCACAAAACCATAGGTAGGTTTGCCCACTTAATATAGGGTCCAAAAAAATTTCCTTGGGCCATTGCCACAGACCTTGTAGAGGGGGGCTAATTGTCCCTCTCAAACCCCCTATGACCCCCCCCATTACGCAGTTAGCGCAACAAAGGGGGGGCTCTTTCCCCCCTCTAACCATTCAGTTAACTAGGGGATATAGTCGTGGAAAGAATATAACACAACCCAACAACTTTTGGAGTTTAAAGGTGGAAGCCAAAATGTGATTTATCAGGTAAACATGTCATGATGAAATTTTCATTATAAATAATTTTCTGTGAGGTTTTAGAGGCTAAAACTTGGACCATAGTGAGAGGAAATCTTATTTGACATATGTTTCAATTTTAAGATCTTGGCTCACTATATTTTTGGATATATGATTTGAGGAAATTTGGATTTTTGAGTACTTTTTTAAGCAGGTCATCTTGGAATTTTCAATATAACTTTTCTTATGAGAGATTTCAAAAGTTGGAACATCTAGTTAGAGACATCTGGTTAAATTTTTAGATCTTGGTTCACTATAATTTCAAATATATGCTATGAGCGAGATGGGTATCTTGAATGCTCCTAAAATTAGGCTTTAAACATTTCATCATGGTATTTTTGCTATAAATTTATTTCTTTGAGGTTTCAGACCCTAAAACTTCGAGGTAATAGAAAATATATCTCAAGGTACATGTTATAGAAGTTTTATATCCAGGATCACTAAAATTTTGGAGATATGGTCCAAGACCTAAATGCTCCTAAAATTAGAACTAATTATTGTGTTAGAAAATCACAAAATAAATAGGAAAAAACTGATAACCGATATCCTTAATGAGGTTTTAGGTGATTGAGTTTGAGAAAAATGTGATGCACCACGACCATAATGAAGGATAAGGGGGTTGGATGTGTGACAGGGTGGTATTAGAGCTAAGGTTAAACACTAAACCTAGATGGGTTCTAGTATAGGGAGGAATTTAGGTTTTAAATTAATATGAATGCATGCATGTATACATATGTGAAGTTTTTTTATTTTTATTTTTTATATATGAATACACTATTGTTACTTTAAGATTCACTTGAGTTTGATGAAGCAAGATAAACATGTAGGTTAATATAGGAATGAACAAATGAAGTAAATGTAATAGACATGTTTTTGTTATGATTTTAATGGTATTGTTGATGGTGCTGGAAATTCCACCAACAACAAGGGATCTCGTCGGTATATATTCCCAATTCAATTCTACACTATTTGGAGTAGGATTCCCATCCTTAATGATGACCCAACTGCGATTTTCCTAAAATTATGATATTCCTTGGCATAAATCAACAACGTATGAGAGAATTAATAAAACTTTTTGATATGCAAGTAATGTTAGCTTTATGAAATGCACAAATATAATGTGCATAAAATACTTCCATGAATAAAGTAAATAACATGAGCTTTTAAAAGAACAATGATAACACTAATTTGAAAAAGACACATATATAAGGAAATAATTGTTAACTGATTTGAAAAATAGTTTTCAAACAAACATGATCATGAAAGCATAGGAACATACAATTTGAATTTGTTGAAATATGGCAACAAGAATATTCCAATTTAATTTGTCCTTGAATTAAATGGTGAATTAAAATCGAATTTAGTCTTAACAAGCTACTTGGAATTAATTAATTAATTAGTTGGAGAAATTCAAGTTAGAAGTCTTTCTAAAGTCATGCAAGAGTTATGCCTTAAATTAAGGAGATAAGATTGAGTTATGTTTGAGTTGTAATTAGTTATCTCAGTTTACTGAGTTAAGTCTAGTTAAATTAGTTCCAAACTATTTGAGGAACTAATAGAGGGTTAACAGTGCATGCATGCATCCAACTAGTGCTACTCTAGTATGCATGCATCCAACTAATGCTACTCCAGTTAACTGAAGATTCCCTCATAAGAAATTCATGCATGTCTATTCTGAGAAAGACCCAGTTGAGATTAAAGACAAGGACAATATACTATCAATTGCATGTGTTTTCTTATAAAGAAAGCTCATGCATTCAGTCAAGGCATCATTCCTTGAGGATTGCGTAGTTCTGACAGTGTGTGAGAGAGTGTTCCACTCGGTAACAGGAGAATCATCCACAAGGAACAACACAAGGAAATATGAGCTTGGAGGGCAGAGTGGAAGGCTAGAGAGAAGCCAAGATTACCTGTTAGCATCTGTAAGGATTGTACTGAGAGCTGGCTAGTTGTGGGAGCTAAGGCTTTGTATAATTCCTATGTATTTCCACCTTGTATGATAATATAGATAGTGGGGTTTTTAGCTGAGGCTTTCCCCAAAGTATTTTCATGTATATTGTGCGATTGATTCTTCTTCTTTTGGTTATATTGTTCAAATCAATCTTTAAGCTTCCACAAATTGATAGTAGAAGTAGGTTATAGTATTCTGCTTTGATTTATATTGCATTATTGGGTTAACCTACGAGCAGATTTTTTACATGGTATCATAGCTGGATTTGTAGAAAACTTCTACATGGTATCAAAGCCAGGTTTTGTAGAAAATTTCTACATGGTATTAGAGCTATGAGAAATATACTGAGAAGAGAATTCGAAGTTTGAAGTTCGAGGTTGTAGGTGTAAATCGAATTCATATCATACTTCAAGCTTGGCCAATGGTGTTCTATGGCTTGAGACTTGAGTATGCCTTAGAAGGTAGCTCGAATTACATAGCATGGAAACATAGAATGGAGGTTGTATTAGAAGACAATGACTTTAAGGAATACATTGATCAAGAAATCCCAAAGCCAGCTTCAACTAATGCACAACAGTTGGTTGAGTGGAAGAAGTGTGTGGTGAAGGCGAGATGGATCATCCTTGAGGGAGTTCGAGACCATATTGTCTCGAGTCTCCATGGGAAGGATACTCCATTTTCAATGTGGAAGACATTGAAGGACCTCTACCGGAACAGTAGTGACTAGAGGAAGTTGGCACTCAAGGATAAGCTTCGAAGAATCAAGATGCAGAAGGGCGATACTATTTCCACATATCTGAACAAGCTCACCCCCTGCAGAGATGAGCTTGGTAGTGTGGGAATAACTACTGCCGATGATGATATGGTGAACCTCTCTCTCCTTGGCCTTCCAAAGAGTTGGAATAGCTACCAGGACTCTATGAATGGAAGGGAGAAACTACCAAATTAGGAATGACTGTGGTCAGATCTTATGCAGGAGGTGCACACGAGATGGTTGTTCATCCAAGGATGATGATGAAGAAAATTTGGCCTTAGTAGGTAAGGTAAGGAAAGGGAAGGGGAAGGCTTCCCATTTCAAATCGAATTCTTCTCATGGAGGGAAGAAGGGTGACATGTCTAAAGTAATATGATTTAATTGTCATGAGATGGGACATTGTGCGACTAATTGCCCATCGAAGAAGTCCAAGAAGGGATCCTCGGAAGGATTGAAAGGTGAGGCATTAGCCTCTTAGTTTTAAATGGACTTTACCCTCATCGCATGCATGATGTCATCGATGATGGGTTTTGTCTGTTATCTTAATAGTGGAGCCTCATTCCACATGACTAGTGATAAAAGTTTATTCAGTACCTTGGAGGAGAAAGACCTCAAGATGTGCATAGAGATGGGTGACAACAGGAGGTATAACATTTTAGGAGTGGGCACAATTGCTTTTCAGAGGGATCATGGAGCTCCAATCATCTTGACAGATGTGAAGTATGTGCCTGGACTTAAGAAGAACTTGGTATTGGTCACGATGTCGGAGGACAGAGGCTATGATGTTGTCTTTAGTAAAGGAAAGGCATTCCTAAGACAGATAGCCATGGGTCAGATCAAGAGGATAGGGATTCGGGTGAAGGATCTCTATAAACTAGAGGTAGATGATTGTGCAACATTGAGTATGAAAGCATAATTGGTGCAAAGCCAAGACATTGGTGAGTTGTGGCATAGGTGGTTGGGCCATTTGAATCATGGGGCTTTGAAGATAATGCAATAGATATCTTTAGGACTTCCCAAAGGTAAACTTGAGCAAGTTGACACATACAAAGGTTGTCCCTTGGGAAAGTACACCAAGTCTTCCTTTCATGATCGAGATAGTCAAACATAGGCTATCTTATAGCGAGTTCATACTGATGTGTGTGGAACATTCTCGATGACATCCATATTGAAGCAAAGGTATTGTGTGATTTTCATTGATGACTATTCTCATAAATGCTGGATTTATTTCATGCAGAAGAAGGACCAAACTTTCACAAAGTTTTGTGAGTTCAAAGCTTTGGTCGAGAAAGAGTCAGGGAAGAAGATCAAGGCCTTGAGAAGTGACAACAGTGGAGAATATGTCTCTCAAAAGTTTAAGGACTTCTGTGTAGTGGAAGGAATTAAACAAGAGTTGATGGAACCTCATAACCCATAGCGGAATGGGGTGGCTGAGAGGAAGAACAGAACTATTGTAGCGGCAGCACGGGCAATGTTGCATGACCAAGGCATACCACTTCACTTGTGGGCTGAGGCATGCAACACAATGGTCTATTTGCAGAATATAAGACCACATTGCATACTTGGGATGAAGACACAAAAGGAAGCTTTCTCTAGTAAGAGACCAAATGTGGGTCACTTCAGGATCTTTGGTTCATTGGCATATTGCCTTGTGATAAAGGATGCAAAAAATAAGCTTGAGCCAACAACAAAGTTAGGGGTATTTGTGGGATACATTGATACACCTCACAACTATCGGGTGTACTTGCCTACTAGTCAGAGGACAGTGGTTCACAGAGATATCAGTTTTGATGAGTAGAAGGCCATGCAAGTTTCCCTTGAGAGGGAGCTCCAACTATAGGTTGTGGAGGAACTGTTGGTTCCTAAGGAGGAGGAGCCTCAAAATGATGCAGAGTAGTTGCATGTGGAGGTTTCAGGAGTGGAGACATCCACTCAAGTAGAGTCTTCTAGAGATGGATGGAAGCGCATAAGAGAAGTTGACAGATTGTTGGAGGATGCGAGAGAGAATGTGGGAGCACCACTTTTTCAGCACAGACAGAGGAGGTCACTTGAGAGGTACACTGGATACATGGCCCTTGCTGGGGAATGTGTTGAGGCCAAGCCATCTTCCTTTGAGGAAGAAGTGAAACAATTGATTTGAGTTGATGCTATGGTGGAGGAGTATGACTCCATAGTTCACAACAATGTTTGGGACATGGTTCCGAGACCAGAGAACAAGTTAGTTATGAGTTCCTATTGGATTTATAAGGTAAAGAAAGCTATTGATGGTAGTGTGGAGAAGCATAAGGCAAGATTTGTTGCCCATGGCTTTTCATAGGTCGAGGGAATTGACTATGATGAGACTTTTGCTCTTGTCACAAGGTACTCATCTATCAGATATATGTTGGCACTATCAACACAGATGGGTTGGAAGATCCATTAGATGGATGTGAATATTGCATTCCTCAATGGACAGGTTGAGGAAGAGGTGTACATAGAGTAGTCAGAAGGTTTTGAGACCTTCAATCGTGAGTCGCATGTGTGCTGACTCAAGAGAGCATTGTATGGGCTGAAGCAAGCACCTCATGCTTGGTACACCAAAATAGACAACTACTTCACTGGGTTGGGCTTCATAAAGCGTGAAGCAGATGCAAACCAATACCACATCGTGGTGAAAGGTAAGCTTTTGATCATCATTCTTTATGTTGATTATCTCATATTGACTGGTGATGATTAGTTGTTCGTGTTTTTCAAGGAGGACCTTGCAAGAGAATTCAAGATGAAAGACATGGGTCTCATGCATTACTTCCTTGGCATGGAAGTGTGGTAGAAGCATGGGGAGTTGTTTGTGTCTCAAGGCAAGTATGCCAAAGAGATACTTAGGAGATTCCACATGGAGAAATGCAAGCCCATGTAGACTCCTCTAGCAGGTAACTGGAGGAAGGAGGATGCTACTTCAGGAGAAGTGGTAGAGGCTACTATGTACACGCAGCTTGTGGGAGCATTGATGTACTTAGTGAACACATGACCAGATTTGTGCTATGTGGTGAACCAAATGAGTCAAGCAATGGTTCAGCCTACCAAGATGTTTTGGAAGGTGGCAAAGAATGTATTGAGATACCTCAGAGGTACATATCAATATGGATTATGGTACAGATGGACAAAGGGAGTGAAGCTGCAGGGCTTCACTGATGCAGACTGGGCAGGGAGTCCATTAGATCGGAAGAGAAAATTAGGATGGATTTTCAACCTTTGGTCAATGGCAGTTTCTTGGTATAACAAGAAATAAAGGTCAATTACACTCAGCTTGGTAGAGGCAGAATACATTGCTGCAAGTTAGGAAACATGTGAGGCCATTTGGATGCGGAAAATCCTAGTTAGTTTATTTGATCAGAGGATGGATCCAACTATGATCTATTGTGATAATTAGAGTTGTATCAAACTCTTCGAGAACCCAGTATTTCATGATAGGTCCAAGCACATCGACATCTGGTATCATCATCTCAGAGGCTGTGTAGTGAGGAGGATCATGTTGCTGCAGTATATTTCGACAGAGGATCAAGGTGCTGACATTTTGACAAAGGCATTGTCAAAGTGTAAATTTGAGTTCCATAGAGATAGGATCAGGGTGGCAGATAATCCCTTTCTTGTTGAAAGGGAGTGTTGAAATATGGAAACAAGAATATTCCAATTTAATTTGTCCTTGAATTAAATTGTGAATTAAAATCGAATTTAGTCTTAACAAACTACTTGGAAATAATTAATTAATTCATTTTGAATTAATTAGTTGGAGAAATTCAAGTTAGAAGTATTTCTGAAGTCATGCAAGAGTTATCTCTTAAATTAAGGAGATAAGATTGAGTTATATTTGAGTTGTAATTAGTTAACTCAGTTTACTAAGTTAAGTCTAGTTAAATTAGTTCCAAATTGTTTGAGGAACTAATAGAGAGTTAATAGTCAGTTGATGCATGCATGCATCCAACTAGTGCTACTCTAGTTAACTGAAGATTCCCTCATCAGAAACTCATGCATGTCTATTTTGAGAAAGACCCAATTGAGATTAAAGACAAGGGAAAAGTACTATTAGTTGCATGTGTTTTTTTATAAAAAAAACTGATGCATGTAGTCAAGGCATAATTCCTTGAGGATTACACAATTCTGATAGTGTGTGAGAGAATGTTCCACTTGGTAACAAGAGAATCATCCACAAGGAACACCGCAAGGAAATAGGAGCTTTGATGGAAAAGAGGAAGGCTGGAGAGAAGCCAAGATTTCCTGTGAGCATCTGTGAGGATTGTACTGAGAGCTGGCTGATTATGAGAGCTAAGGCTTTGTATAATTCCTATGTATTTCCACCTTGTATGATAATATAGATAGTGGGGTTTTTAGCTGAGGCTTTCCCCAAAGGTATTTTTCATGTGTATTGTGCAATTGATTCTTCTTCTTCTGGTTATATTGTTCAACTCGATCTTTAAGCTTCCACAAATTGATAGTAGAAGTAGGTTATAATATCCTGCTTTGATTTATATTGCATTATCGAATTAACTTAAAAGCAAATTTTCTATAGAATTAAAATATGTATTAAAGAAAAAAAAAACTTCATCCCCTTTCAATACATACGAATGAAAACACATACCATAACCATTACAAGAAAAGTATTACAATGAGTTTTGATATATGCGTGAAAAGGATGTCCAATTCAAAGAGCTTTTGATGATTATGTAGAAGTACCAAGATGCACAATTACAAAGACACTTCACTTATATGCTAACAAGAGAAGCTGAGGCTAAAATTCCATTTTCTTGAGCTATGAGGGTCTATATATAAGGGGTGAGGTGACTCTTCACCTTCCTTGTGACTCTTGGACTCCTCTCATGACTCTTTGGCTTCCTTGTTACCTTTGGACTTCTTTGTGACTTTTCAACTTATACATATCTTTCCATTTTCTTCCCTTTGTTCCATTTAAAAAATTTGTCCTTCAACAAAATTGTGGCTAAAATCATGAAAAAAATTAAAAAAAAAAATTGTACAAATTTGAGTAATTTGCAATTCGACACTATGACATCTAGCTCCTTTGTGTTGTACTTGTACCAACTATTTTATTTTTCTTCTATGTATTTAACCTTTTGCACTAACTTATGTTCCAATTCATACTTCATCCTCCCTCTAAGGCATTTGGAAATATTGTCTTCGAGCCCAATTGTTTATTGTTCCACAACATAGTCAACTTCATGTGTAACTTGACTAGTTTGGCGACATATTGAAGAACAGTGTCTGATGGGTCCTCAAATTGTATATTTTATTAGGCCCATTTGATTATTTCTATACACTTAAAATATGTATTTGACCTTGTCAATTGCACATAATAGAGATGATTCATAGTATTAATGGGTCCTTATGAAATTGATTTATCCTTAATTATAAGGTGCCTAATATTATTTATTTTTATAGAATATTGTGAGAATATTGGGCATATTCTGAGATTTGGAAGATGAGATAATCTAGGGAATTTCTTCCTGCTACAATATGGACCAAGGTTGGATAATAAATGAATTGGATATTATGAAATTATTGAATAAATTCTGGAAATCGAGTGATTGAGAAAATAAAGGAAAGCACTCCCTATCATTTAATGAAGATTCCTGCTGCTCGGGACCAGATCCACTATTTGAGGCATTTTTGGGGGGAAAGCAGTCCTCCTTTTAAGGAAATTGATCCTCATCATTTTTTATAAGTACCAATTCGAATTAGCCTCTAGGGGTTATAAATTTTTATCATTTTTGTGAAGAATACTTGATATTCAATGGTTCAACTTCCACCTCTGGCAGTAATGTACCTAATTTATTCTCAGTCATGAAAGAAAACTTCATTTTCAGTTTCTAAAGCTTAGTTTTCTTCATGGGACTCTAAGTCTCCTTGGGCTTGGCATCCCAAGAGCCTTAGAGCCCTGCTGTGTACTATTTTTTTATTTCTCTTATTTTTGAACATTTTTTTAGCTTAGTTCCTAGTTTTCATTGCCGAGTTTACTATTCATGCTCCATTTGATGTAGGGTAGATTAATTAATGATTGAAGTAATATTTTTATTATTTAATTTAGTCAGTTACAAGTGTGATTTATTATTCTCATATCTTTGCAACATATTTTTCATCATTGGAATGCTTGAATTAGTTTTCTAGCTCATAGTTATGGAATTCTTGATTTTCTTAGTAGTAATTTTCTAGTTAAATTTTGACGCAAGTTAAGGAATATATTTTGAGTTATTTACACTTGGATTTATTCCTAAAAACATTCTACTTAATAATAAAATTTATCACACAAAATGTTCACTTGATTAACTTAGGCATTGGGATACTTAGATTGGCTTACCAGTTCATTCTTATGAAATTTATGGTTTTAGTAATACTTTTTTGCTAAATTTTAGCACAATTTAATGAGATTATTTTGAGTTAATTCCACTTGGATTTAAGCGTAAAAACATACAACTTAATAAAAAAAATTAGCCCATAGCATTTTCACTTGATCAATTTAAGCATTTGGGTGCTTAGATCAACTTACTAGTCTAATGTTCTACAAATCTGGTTTATATGAAAACAGTTTTATATCTACATGTTGTTCAGTCAATTCTCTTGAAAATATTTTTTGTAAGCCTTGTGAGGAAAATAAAAAGAATATAGTATTTATTTTATGCCATAGTTTGAATCTATTTTAAATTCAACTCATCCTTTCCTTTGCATTTTGATTTTTTGTAATTAGCCTTTTAGTAGTCCTTTAAATCATGATGTCTTTGTTAGTTGAATAATCACATTTCATGTAGATAAGATCTATTGGTTCATAGGAAAATAATAAAATCATCTTCTATCACCAACACCATCTCTTTCAACCCCTTTCTTCCACTCATTCCTCCAAACCGTCTGTGCACATAAATGACATTACAAGGTTGCAAGAGACCATTAGTTTGACTTTTCCCCTTGTACAAGATGGGATACTGAGTAGATATGAGTTTGAAAAGTACCTATACACTCTTTCCCAACTTTCCACCATATTTCCCCACCTTCATATAACTTCTAGAGTCCTTAGAATGCTTTCATATGCCATCTTGTAGTATCCTATAGCACTTCATAGACTTGATCAAAACTCTACTAGAATTGCTTCTTAAGCTCATTTTCATCCACCATCACCTTAAAACATCCCACTAGCCTTGGAATCAAATTGGAAGAGACCAGAGACCCTTTATACATCATTTTTTCATTATCATAGCTTTAAATATGTAATTAGGGTTTACTTTTTTTATCATGAGTCAAATAACATAGAAATAATTTGCATTTATTTCTTTTGAGCATTTGATGGTTTTTGAAAATAGATTAGAGTTTGATTTGAATGCAATAGTATAGATTTTATTTCTTGCAAGTAACTAGTTTAAATTTACATTCTATCATTTAATTTATGAAAAACAAAATTAGGGTTATCCTTTCTAGCATTTCTTTTTCTGCAAGTATATTAGTGTTTCCTTGATGCAATAGACAACTAAAGTTTCAATTGCTTCTTTCTTGTAAGGTTAGACTCATTAGTTGCCTTCCTTAGAATTCTGAAAAATTGTATCTACACATCTGAAGGACACATTGCATGCTACATACATAGTTCCAACACCTCTTAAGTTTATACAAACCTCAAGTTGATAATTAAAGTTGGTAGCCCTGAGAGTTGCAGCATTTGCAGAAATTCTCACTGTAGATCACCTGATAATGCAATATGCTAAATAAAAATACTTGATGTACTTCTACAAACAAACTTGTGGAATCTTAATCGATTTTGAGCAAGATCAAATAGAACACATATAACAAAGAAGAAGAAATCATACACATGAAACACAGAAGAATACTTTGGGGAAAGCCTCAGCGAAAAACCCTGATATCTGTATTATCATACAAGTGGAAATATCTCAGGATTACACAAAGCTTTAGCTCACAAGCTATCCAGCTCTCAGTACAATCCCTCACTGTTGCTCATAGAAAGTCAAAGGCTTCTCACAAACCTTCTCCTCTGCCCTCAAAGTCTCCTATTTCCTTGCACAGTTTCTCCTGGGTCCTCAAGCTACCATGTGTGTGTAATTACCTCACACACTACTCACTAACCTCTAAAATAATTGCGCAATCCTGAAGGAGATAATTCCTTCTGCATGGATGAGTTTCCTATATAGGAAAAATCCTCCAACTGATTGTACATTGTCCCTTCCTCTGATCTCAACTGGGTCTCTAACTGAACTGACATGCATGAGTTATTTATGAGAGAATATTTAGTTATCTGAAGTACACTAGTTACATGCATGCATGCATTAACTAACTGAAATCACAATCAGTTCCACAAACTGTTGGAAATGATCTAATTAGACTTAACTCAGTTAACTGAGCTAACTAATTACAACTCAAAGTACAACTCATCCTGATCTCCTTAATTAAGGGATAACTTCCTCAATCAAAGGGATAACTGTTGCATGTATTCACATAGACTTGATGCTTTATTTTCTCCAACTAATTAACTCAAGATGAATTAATTAATTATTTTTCAAATAACTGCTAAGATCAAATTCGAATTTTAATTCTCAATTTTAGTTCAGGGACTAACTAAAATTGGAATTTATCTCGAAATTTTATTTATAGCAATGATATTTTTAGCATTTCTATTTTATCATTCCTTGTTGCTATTTCCATCACTGGTATCTGAAATGCTATTTATAGCAATTCTATTTATAGCATTTCTTGTTGCTATTTTCAACCCTCCCTCTCAGTAATAAAGGCATTCAACTCAAACCCGATCCTAAACCTTTGGAATGTTTTGCATGCAAAACTTCTCCCTAGTGTTTTTGCTCCAACAACTCTGAAACAAAAAAAATATCCAACTTGAATCAGAATGATGCCTCTGTCATCAAAGTCTCTGACTGTTATTGCCTCTATCCACTCAAAACTCTGCACCTCTGTGCTCTTCAATATCTAACTACTCTAGCCTCTGTTAGTTTGATCTCTGACTGCATCAATCACATTGATTCCTCCTGTTGCATCCTTGCTACTGCTGGTCCTTTCTCCCAGCACTACATCCGCATGGCACCTCCTCTCATCATGTTGCATCATGCTACCCACTGTTGCACTGCAACTCGGTTACTGAGAAGTAAGTAATTGATCTACCAACTGACCTCCATGTTGGGCTAGAAACATCCTCTGATGCTGAAGCTTCCTCTACCGCTCCATCCACATCTGTCTCTACCCACTCACCCAGTTTTGCTACTCCTCGTCGAGGCTATCGTAGCAAGGTCTAATCAAAGAGGTTGGGTACCTCAAGGATCCTACCCCTATTTCAGCCTTCTTAGGACTATCACTCCACATCGCCCCACCTCCCACTTAAAGGTATGGATGCATGTGATCCATCTACCCACTTGACTCGAAATTTCCACCTACTAGAGGTCTCTCCATGAGTGGATGCCTCCACTTAGTCTCCTCTCTGCTTGTCTAGTTGTGGCTGCTCCACAACCTCCTGAAGCTGCTTCACCAATTGTGGCTCCTCCACAATTATCTAAGACTTCTTCTAGTGCTGCATGTTGAGAGGTAATGTACTCTCCCTCTCAACAACCAAGTCTCCAACAGTTGCCTTGCTCCTTAAGGCTTTTCATGCATCTTTAACCTCAAGAGGATACAGGTTCTTGAATCGTGAACCGATATGCTTCACCTGTCTCGTGGTGATGTGTCTAAGGAAAATCATTCCTTTATTGAAGACTACATCATAGCCTTTGTCCTCTAGCATCGCGATCAATACCAAGTTCTTCTTCAGTCCTGGTACATACTTCACATTTGTAAAGGTAATGTGAGCTCCATGCTCCCTTTGAAAAGAAACCGTGCCCACACCTGAAACACTATACTTTTCATCATTACCCATCACTATGAGTATCTTGAGGTATTTCTTCTCCAAGATACTAAATGGACTCTTATCACCGGTCATGTGGAATGAGGCTCCACTGTCAAGAAACCAACCACAACCCATTATTGATGAAACCATGCATGCGATGAGGGTAAAATCCAATTCAAACTGAGAGGCCAATGCCTCACCTTCAGATCCTTCCTTGGATCCCTTCTTGGATTTCTTCAATGGACAATTAGTTGAATAATGGCCCACGTCATGACAATTAAAGCATCACACCTTAGATTTGTCAATATTCTTCCCATCATGAGAAGAACTTAATTTGGGATGAGAATCCTTCTCCTTCTCTTTCTCTGCCTTACTCGCTAAGGCACAATTTTATTCATCCTCCTTGGCTGAAGAACCATCTCTGGTGTTTCTCCTAATCTCCTCCTGCATCAGATCCGACCATAGTCGTTCCCAATCTGGCAGTTTCTCTCTTCCATTTACTAAGTCTTGGTAGCTATGCCAGCTCTTAGGAAGATCAAGGAGAGCAAGACTCACCATGTCATCATCATCTGTCGTGATTCCTACACTTCCAAGTTCATCCCTACAAGCGGTGAGCTTGTTCAGATATGTAGAGATCATGTTGCCCTTTTCACACTTGATTTTCCAAAGCTTGTCTTTCAGCGCTAGATTCCTTTGATTGATGTTGTTCTGATATAGATCCTTCAATGTCTTCCACATTGAAAACAATGTCTTCTTCCCATGGAGACTCGAGACAATGTGGTCTCGAACTCCCTCCAGAAGAATCCTCCTCGCTTTAGCCACACATTTCTTCCATTCCACCAATTTTTGGGCATTAGCTGTTGCTGGCTTGGGGACTTCTTGATCAATGAAGTCCTTCAAACCATTGTCCTCTAATACCACTTCCATGTGATCCTTCCAGGCTATATAATTTGAGTTTCCATCCAGGGTGTACTCGGGCTTCAAACCATTGAACACCATTGGTGAAATTTTAGATGCGATAAGAATTCGATTTCTATAATCAAGAACTTCAACCTTCAAACTTCTCCCTTCTTTGTATACTGTTCTTCGCGTTGATCACCTTTGCTTTGATACCATGTAGAAATTCTCACTGTAGGTCACCTGATAATGTAATATAATAAAGAAAAATACTTGATCTACTTCTACAAACAAACTTGTGGAAGGTTAATTGATTTCGAGCAAGATCAAATAGAACACATATAACAGAGAAGAAGAAATCATACACATGAAACACAGAAGAATAATCTGGGGAAAGCCTGAGCTAAAAACCCCGCTATTTGTATTATCATACAAGTGGAAATATCTCAGGATTACACAAAACTTTAGTTCACAAGCTATCTGGCTCTCAGTACAATCCCTCATTGCTGTTCATAGAAAGTCAAAGGCTTCTCACAAACCTTCTCCTTTGCCCTCCAAGCCTCTTATTTCCTTGCGTAGTTTCTCCTGGGTCCTCAAGCTGCCACTTGTGTGCAATTACCTCACACATTTCTCACTAACTTCTGAAATAATTGCGTAATCCTGAAGGAGATAATTCCTTCTGCATGGATGAGTTTCCTATATAGGAAAAATCCTCCAATTGATAGTACATTGTCCCTTCCTCTCATCTCAATTGGGTCTCTGATTGAACTAACATTCATGAGTTATTTATGAGAGAATATTCAGTTATCTGAAGTACACTAGTTACATGCATGCATGCATTAACTAACTGAAATCACAATCAGTTCCACAAACTGTTGGAAATGATCTAATTGGACTTAACTCAGTTAACTGAGCTAACTAATTACAACTCAAAGTATGTAGAAATTTCACCTGTAGAAAAAACAGATATATGCAATGTCCTAAAGCATAATACTTGTTCTACTTCTACAAAACATTAAGTAGAAGAATAATCGAAATCATGAGAAATATCAAGTAGAAACATGCATAACTGATCAAGAGAATTAATCACACATAACACAAGATATATCCAAGGGAAAGCACCAGCATAAAACCCCAACCATGTATTATCAATCAAGTGGAAATCCTCTTCACGATACAAAAAGAATTAGCTCTCAAGCTATTCAGTTCTCAATGAACTATGAAGATATGAAGATATGTCTCATGAACCAACCAAGCCCTGTTTATATAGGCTTTCCCTATGGTCCTTACGTAGTTTTCTTAGGAAATAACAACAAAAATGTATGTTATTAATTCCAACATACCAAAAACAACCAATGGTCCAACTACATATTCCTTGAGAACACTAGTTCCTCAACCATGCAAAAACTACTTACTATAAATAGTTAAGCATCTGATAGTACAATGTCCCACATCTGATCTCAACTGGGTCTCTGACAGAACTGACATGCAATAGTTATCCATGAGTGAGTCCTCAGTTATCTAAAATAATAGTTGTCACATGCATGCAAGCATTAACAAACTATATTTTATTATTTTAACAACTTGTTAAAATAATCTAACTGGACTTGACTAGTTAGAACTAAGTCAATTGATTCTCTCATTATAGAACTGAACCTTATCTCCTCTAATCAAGGGATAAATTCCTAAATCAAGGGAAAAAATAATTGCATGATCTCACAAAGACTTCAAGTTTAATTTTTCATAATTAATTAACTCGTGGAGATTAATTAATTAATATTTTAAACTGCTGTTAAGACCAAAATTAATTTTACTTCCTATAGATAGA
>APFE031013475.1:0-27173 GCA_000404065.3 Pinus taeda | reverse complement strand
GGGGGGGGGCTCCCAAAGGTCGCAGCCGCCCCCCCTAGACCCCCCCTACAGCGAATATTTTACGGGCGGCGGCATTTTGAACTGGGTTCCAATGTGGCCGTACTTTTGAATATAGAAGATAATCAGGCTCCACACCCAACAATACAAACTCCCTAAATACCTTGCCGTGAGGATTTTTTCCCTGGAATTCATTAGACAAATGTTAAATTCTGATGACATTCATTTTGTGGTGAAAAAGAAGAAGTCACAGTTTCACATAAAGACATTGATGGGCCCATTCATATGCAAAACAAGGACAATAGGAGAAGAAGTAGGAAAACGTCTTAAAGAGATGAAATTCAGCCTGAGTTTTACATGGTCTTAGGACCCTTTGGGTATCATTTCCATGTTAAGAGTAGAAAACAAAACTACTCCCTACATCCATACCTCAAGGCCTAAGATAGAAAAGTATGCAAATCAGTTGGAATGGATAGAGAATACTTTGTAGAAAGCTGAAGAACAACTATTTTCTACTTCGAGTTTATATACTCCCACTCCTCAAGAGAAAATGATTAAAATATAAAGAGAGGAAGGATCATCATCAAAAACAGGTAGTGATGCCAAAGAATTGAGGATCAGTTGCAGGGAAAGGGAAAAAATGACTCCTAGGACAAATGTTGAAAAGGAGACAAAAGATCATGATGCCATTATAATTACAGATTCACCACCTACAAGTAGCAAATTTGTTACATCTCCTATTGGAACTTCAACATCACAAGGTTAGAAGGAAATTGGGTTGGATTCAAAAAATGTCTAAGGAGAGAAGGATAAGACTATTTTTGATAGGTGCAGAGATATTAAACTTAAGAATTATATTCTTAAGAATAATACCTACAATTAGTTTTGGAAGCAGACCTCCAGCTCACAAAGTAGATTGTTATCAGTTTTTGACACAGAGCATGGAAAGATGCAGATGGCCTTTCTTGAGGCCAAAATTCCATCCTATTGATCAAATGGAGATGCATAAGCACACTGGTGAGATGATTTGTTCTACATTAACTAATATTGCTATGTCATTGTCTAAGTTGCAAATTTCATTCACCAACATTTAGTCTCAGTTGAAAATGGAAAAGATATCCTCCTTAGCAAAGGATAATAGGATCAAATCTTTGGAAGATTTGGTAATCAAGATAGGATATGATCCTAAAGATATAAATGTTGCACAGTAGATCATCAAGAATTAAAATATGGATACTGCAGCATAGAGAAAGCACCTAAAACTACCAGCCACAGAGGATGCCGTAACTAAAGACATTGAAGAGGATGAAACACAGAAAGATGACATGATGAAGTTGATTATAGATTAGAATAAATATATTAGGTAGATGGACGCAGAAATGGAAAAGATGATAAAAGAGAAAGAACAGAGTGATAAGATGGCCATAGTCCCCCTGGATGCCATAACCATCACTCAGCTCCCAGAAACATGAACATCCATTGCAACTACTTCTTCCACTCATACTGCAAGTGCTGAACAGGTGACAAAGACACTAGAGAACATGTCAATCTAGTCATAAGAGATCAAGGCATTTCATGGGAAGCTCAAAGCTCTAGAATAAAAGAAACCTAGAGCTAAAGCTTCTCATATTACTGAAGTGCAGAAATCACAGAGACTGTTAGAGATATTGCAGAAGGTAGAAAGGGATACATCAATTGGTCAGACCTTGGCCCAAGCCAAGGAAACCATTTGGATAGGTATTCTGGACTCTATGAATGATATTTGGCCATCTATCCAAGTCATTTTTGAACAGAAAGTATTGATAGAAAAGGCCACTGAAAGCATTGTTAACGTAAGGGAGGAGTTGCGAGATATGCCCACAGAAGCCTCCGACATATCAAATTCCTAAATTCAAAGAACAAATATGAACTTGAAGAATTAGGAATTAGTGATAGGACTGCCACTATTTTGGAAGTCAAGAAATTTTTGACTAAAAGGAACATCATTGATCAATTGCAAGAATGATGTCAAACATTAGAGCTAGGACTGAACAAGTTTTACAATAGAATTGAAACATTAATCCAGAAAGGATTGCCTTGCGTATATGTGATAAATAGTAAATTAATCACTTAGGAATATTATGTTATCAAGATGAAGGAAATGGCCAAAAGCAATGTCAATTTCAGTGGCATAAAATTCAATATGATAGTCAGAGCATTTTTAGAAACCATGGAAAATGACTTCTACATCCAGAATGAGCTAAAACATGGTTTTATAGTGAAGCCAACTTTTGCAAAATATACTGAGGTTGATGAGATTTATCGGAGGGTAATTAAATTAACCATACCAGATGAAAAAAGGTGGGAAGAACTTTGTGATTTACTGGATTAAAGGGTAATCCAGATGCAGTAAAAACAACAACCAACCCAACATCTAGAACATCAGTGCAACACAGTTTTGAGGCTGATTCATCAACCGAATACACCAAAACAGAGCCACCTTCCCACTGCAACTGTCTACATTTCCTATTTTTCTGCAAAAGATAAATTGTATTGTTTAGAATAAGGCTAATAATACATTGTCAGTTGAGACAATGATTTTGTAATTATTTGCATAAATACTTCACTGTTTGAAGTATTGAGGGTTGATTTCTGAATATAATTTCCTTTGTAAATTGTAATTTTTGAAGTTTCTAGAAGCATCAATAATGCAAGGAAATTTTCATAGGATTCATGTAGTGTACAAAATGGTGATTTGTTTCTTCGGTTTATGAGCTTAAACATTGTTTTCCTTTCCCTGTTATTTTTGAAAATATCAATTACTTAACAGAAACTGTGATGAATAGGACATGTTACATATATCACCCTACTCTGCTCTCTCATAATCCATTTAAATTTATGAAAAGATCCAATTAGTGCAACTTATATTTCCTCGTGAAACTCCTCTAAAATTTCATGCCAAATCTAGGTAAATCTTCAAAATCCATAGGCCAATGGAATTATAGCAATTAAATCAACCAAACCATTCAATCAAAACAACCATCACATTCATAACTAGCCTAAAATTCACATAAAACAAACCTAAATTTTACATAGAGATCCCTCTCTAAAGCTGGTAGGGCTAGATCCCAAGTTCCAAAGTGGCTTTGATGTTGTCCTATGTGTTTACTCCATCAACCTCAAAAAGACAGAACGAAAACATGGAAGTGACCATACTGGGGACTGTAGGAATTTATAGGGTAAGTTCCTTAGAAAGAACACCAAAGGGCACTGCTCACAGACAAATCACATATCAATACACCAATATTCTTGACGTGATTAAAACCCGCAAAGAGGGAAACAGTCCATGACTTGAGCCAATGCCACTACTTTAGGAAATTTATTAATAAAATAATAAAAATTTACATAAGATTCTCTCATGAACGATTACCCTACAAATGACCCTCCATGCTCTTTAAATAGAGATCATGGACCAATCGGGTGTCAACCCATGGATCAAGTGTCGGTAATACTAAGGAGAGAATGAACCGTCATATCACTTCATGTCTAGAACATATCGTGACCATCATATTGTAAGTTACAAAAGTACATAGTAGAGAAACGAACTTTACCTAACTCTACACTAGACCAAGTTACACTTAACTATTTCCTATGTGTCGGAATATCCTAACATCCCCCTTAACAACAACTTGGGATAGGATTAAAGGATGTACAAATATGACACAATAGGAGAAGGAAGGAGGCATTAGAGTCTATCCCCCCTTAATGACAACTTCTTGAACTCCAAACATAAATCGAAGTTTAGTAAACTTCGCCTCTGTGAGAGCCTTTGTAAAGATGTCTGCAACTTGATCATCTTTTGAACAATATTTCACTTCAAGAACATGGTCATGAATGAGCTTTCTAATGAAGTGCATGTGCAGTTCAATTTGTTTTCTACACTGATGCTGGACTGGATATTTACATAGTTGAATGGCACTTTTATTATCACACCAAAGTGTAGTTGGATGCTGCTGCTGAAAGCCAAACTCTGACAGGATCTGACGAATCCATAGGGCATCCTTACTAGCTTCTATGGCACCATGATAATATTTTTCTGTTGAAGAAAGAGAAATGAAACTTTGTTTCTTGCAATCCCATGTAATAGGTCCTGAACCAAGAGTGAACACATAACCTACAATAGACTTTCGATCATCAGGGTCACCAGCCCAATCGGAATCGGTGAAACCAACCAATAGAAGAGATGCTTCTACATTGTAATGAATCCCAAATTGAAATGTACCTCGAACATAATGAAGTGTTCTTTTAGCCGCTTTCCAATGACTTTCATGTGGGTTTTTCATAAACCGAGCAATGAGGCCAACAACAAAGGAAAGGTCAGGACAAGTATGGGTCAGATACAAAAGTTTTCCTACCAGTTAATGGTATAAGGTAGCATCAACTTCAAGGGAAGTACAAGTGACTGAAAGTTTAGCTCTAGACTGAAAGGGAGAAGGGCCTGGCTTACAATCTTCTAGGTGAAAATGGCGTAGAAGATCACATGCATACCTAGACTGGGAAAGGGAAATACCTTCCTTGGATTGCAAGACTTGAAGACCAAGAAAATAATGCAAGTGTCCAAAGTTTGTCATTTCAAACTTATTTTTAAGGTTGGACTTCACATGGTTTATAAGGTTGGGATCACTACTAGTAAGGATAAGATCATCAACGTAAATAAAAAGAATGATAAGAGACTTGCCCACTTTCTTGGTGTAGATAGTATTGTCAGAATGACACCTAGAAAAGCCAGTTTCTAAAAGAAAGCTATCCATTTTGGCATACTAAACCCGAGGAGCTTACTTGAGACCATAAAGGGATTTCTTAAGCCGACATACAAGGCTGGAGTCTGTTTGTATAAAGCCAGTAGGTTGTTCCATATAGATTTCTTCATGCAAGTCCCCATGCAAGAAGGTAGAGATAACATCCATCTGATGGAATTCCCATTTGAAAGAGGCAGAAAGGGAAAGAACAAGGCAGATAGAGTTCATTTTGGAAACAGGGGAGAAAGTTTCAATATAGCCAATGCCTTCAATTTGTGGAAAACCCTTAGCAACAAGACAAGCTTTATGTTTATCAACTTTTCCATCTGGTCCATACTTGGTTCTATAAACCGATTTCCATCTAACAGTTTTTTGTCCCTTTGGAAGAGGAACAAGATCCCATGTATCATTTGCCAATAACAAACGATATTCTTCATTCATAGCTGCATCCCAATCTGGATGGCCTGAAGCTTCTGCAAAGGTGTCAGGATCACAATTCGCTAAAGCTTGAGCCAATAAAGAAGAGGCTCTATCGAATTGAGAATGTGTATGTCATTGATCTATAGGATCAGCGGCAAGAGCACCTGCTGCATCCTGAGTAGCATGAAACCATTTTGGAAAATAAGGAGATGAAGGAGGATCCTGAGAAGGTGGGGGAGGATTGTCAACCTCGCTGTCATCATCTAAAGAATAAACATTTTCAGAAGTAGAAGGGATACAAAGAGCTAGCACATCCGTCGAGCTAGGCTCGTAGACTGATATATTTTCATCAAACTTTACATCTCTTCTAATGATAACATTTTTGGACTTAAGCGGAATAAGTCTATATCCTTTGACATCTTCAGAATATCCAACAAAAATACATTTTTCACTCTTAGGTTCTAAATCTTTATGTTTCTCATCTAGAATATGGGCCCATGCTTCACTTCTAAAAACATGAAAGTGACTTACATCTGGTTTAATTGAGCTTCATGCTTCTTCTGGAGTGATATTCTTTAAACCTTAGTAGGAGTGCGATTTACTATGTAATTTGTACAGTTAATTGTTTCTGCCCAAAAATTAAGACTAAGTCTTTTAGATTGAAGCATACAATTAGCCATTTCCTTTAAGGTGCGATTCTTCCTTTTAGCTACACCATTTTTTGTGGATTATATGGAAAATTATGCTGCATTTGAATTCCATTCTCAACGCAAAAGTTGATGAATTTGTTGTTAGCATATTCTCTGCCATTATCAGATCTTAGCTTCAGAATTTGAAGTCCAGATTGTTTTTCAACAAAGGCCTTAAAGGCCAAGAAAATGTTAAATACTTCACTCTTGATGTTTCAGAAGTATACCCAAGCACGTCTGGAGAAATCATCAATGAAAGTTAAGAAATAATTGTAGCCACAAAATGAAACAACTGGAAGTGGCCCACATAAATCACTATGCACAAGTTGTAAAGGGGCTGAGGCGTGCCAAGAGGCATGTTTTTCAAAAGTATCCTGACAATGTTTGTGGAGTACACATCCAAAACAAACATCATCTTTGCAAGATACCATTGGAAGACCTATCACCATATTTTCTTTACATAGATTCTTAAGGGAGCGATAGTTTAAGTGACCAAATTTCCCATGCCAAAGTTTGCTCACTTCATCATTATGAGCAACAAATACCGAGGGACAACTTGATGACCCAAAGTTGTTAAACCTATACAACCCTGTAGAATCATCAGTAATGCCAATAGCTAAAATCTGTCTAGGATCTCTTAGGTCCTTAATTACAACATCATGAGGTGAAAATTCAATGATTTTACCTTCACCTGAATGAGTTATTTGATATACAGATAGAAGGTTGTAGGATAAGGTTGGAACACATAATGCATCATTCAATTGACCATTGTCTAGATGAATAGTTCTAGTCCCTACAACACTAAGAGATCTATCATTGCCAACATATATATTTTTGGTGTTACAATCATTCAAAGAAGAAAACATGGCTTTGTTTTTGGCCATGTGATAAGAAGCTCCAGAATCAATGAGCCACTCATGAGAATAAGAAGAAGAAGATACATTTAGTTCATAACCAGACCGAGATGCTTGACAACGACATGTAGAAAGTGTTATTCTTGAAGATGAAGTTGAAGTTGAAGAGTGATCCAAATGGATGTTATGCTTCTTCATTGCTACTTCCAAGGCTTCCATCTTCTTAAAGCATTTGGATTCAAAGTGGCCATCTCTATTACAGAAGTGGCAATGTCTATCAGTCTTCTTCCCTTTGTTTTTATTTTCCCTATCATTTTTTTGAAATGATTTTTCATTTGAGACTGAAATTGCTTAGGACCCTTGTTTGGTTTAGGACCATTCTTTTTAGGATACTACTTCTTAGGATTCTTTGAATTTGGTTGTTG
Source organism: Pinus taeda (assembly GCA_000404065.3). Classification (NCBI taxonomy): domain Eukaryota; kingdom Viridiplantae; phylum Streptophyta; class Pinopsida; order Pinales; family Pinaceae; genus Pinus; species Pinus taeda. The sequence continues at coordinate 20,010 of APFE031013475.1, read as the reverse complement.
TTGGGTAGCTAAGGATTTATTAGAAGTGTTTCCAAGATTAAAAAGACTAAGATATAAGAGATTTTCTTGTTCTCTTATTAAAGAATCATAAAAGGCATCAAAAGAGGGGGACTTGTAGTCTTTTCCTTGACAAATGAAAGCTTCCCTTGTAGAATGGAAGGTGGAAATAAATACAGAGTAGGCTGGTCCCAACTTAGTAAGGATGGAATAAATAAGGTTACTATCTTCTTTCTTAACCTTAACACCGTCCAAGAGATATCTAAGGGTCTTGAATTTGGACAAGAAATCTTCAATGCAAGAAAAATTATTAGGATCCAATGTAAGCAACTCATTTTCAAGTTGATGGGCTCTAATTTCATTTTTAATCCCAAAAGCTTTAGTGAGTTGTTCCAATGCTTCATGAGGAGTTTCAAGTTCTGCAATATGGAATCTAAGATCAGGAGAAATAGACATCCCTATCAAACCACGTGCTTGATCTTGTCTATTTTCCCATTTTGCAACCTTGTCTTCATCTTTTGGTTTCTTGGCCTGAGGCTATTCTGTAAAGACCTTTACTTCTAAGTAAATCCACAATGTAGGACCACCATTGGAAGTAGTTGGTGTTGTCAAGAATAACTTGGCATTGACTTTTCATTTTAACAGAAACTAAAGTTGTAGATGTTGAAACTAAATGTTCTAATGGAAAGATCTCTAAAAATTAGGTTGATTAAAAAAAACGGCACTAAAAATGGCTTCCGGATGAAGAAGTTATGGATTTTTGAAGAAAAGTTGTTGAAGATGCCAACGAAGTGTGTGAATGTGCAAAAATGAATGATAATGCTATATTTAAAAAAAAATCTCGCCCCCCGCTTCCAAACTTAATTTAATTAGCTCACTTAAAAAAAATAAAAAATTATGTGACTCACTTTTATAAATGAGTGAAAGTCACTTTTACAATGGTACTTTATGAGCTACCCACTAAATTGTAACTTAAATAAAAGATAAGTGAATTATAAGTTACTCACTTTTCATAATCGGTGAGAACATTTTTACATAAAGTGACTTTAAAACATAAGCTATGTGTGCTTTTTGAAAAAGTAACTCAACAAAAATGAAGACTTGAGCTCAAGACCTCTATTCTCATAAAGTAACTTTGGACGAAGTGAGCTAGTTTAAAAGGTTAGTAATTTTTGGAAAATAGGAAGGGGATTTTTTTTTATTGTTTATTTTTTTAGTCACTGAAGCTTTGGGGTGTGTGCTTACTTGAAAAAGCTCTTTTTTTCCTACAAAAAAAAAACCACAAAACCCAATATGAACATGCAAAAAAAAACAAACCTTACAACTTGAAGTTAGCTTTAGCTGGAAACTAAATATTTTCCTCAATGTTTCTGATTTTCCGAGATCACACTAAGGCATGGCGTAAAAGAGCATGCACATGAGAAAAATCCTTCCTTTCTGTTTCTGAATTTCCTAGATTGCACAGAGTCGCGAGGCAAAGAGCATACACAGAAATGAAAGATATAGATCTGGTAATAAAAAAATAGAGAGCTAAATAAACTGAAATAAACAGATAGATGAATAGCTAGAACTGCAAATAAAGATTGTATACCTACGTATCTAGGGCTACCGGAAACCTTTTCGCGTGAAACGAAAGGGGTTCCTCATTGGAACAGATGCTCCTTACACAATAGAGCAATCCTCTCAGCCCAAAAGCACTCAGAAATAGTAGATCTAGGAAACGACAGTTGGATGCAGCCCTCAAATAGCTCTAATACCATGTAGGAATTTACGGGGTAATTTCCTCAGATATAACAGCAAAGGACACCACTCACAAATAGATCACAAATCAATACACTAGTATTCTTGACGTGGTTAAAACCCTCAAAGAAGGAAACAGTCCACAACCTGAGCCCACACAGCCACTTCAGGCAATTTATTAATAAAAGAATGAAAATTTACATAAGCTTCTCTCATCAATGGTTACCCTACAAATGACTCTCCATGCTCTTTAAATAGAGATCATGGACCAATCGACTGTTAAGCCACGAATCAAGTGTCGGTAATACTGATGAGAGAATGAATCATCAGATCACTTCATGTTTAGAACATATCATGACCGTCGGATTGAAGTTACAAAAGTACATAGTAAAGAAACACACTCTACCTAACTCTACACTAGACCAAGTTATACTTAACTATTTCCTATGTGTCAGAATGTCCTAACAAGGACGAATACTTTTTATATTGAAAATAATTATTCCCCGGTAGTTAATCAATATTGCAATAAAAAAGAATAGTTATATCACCATGTAATACTTGATTTGAGGTTGAAATCTTGTATATAATGAGTGTATTTTTTATTTTAATTTTATTGCATGTGTGATGAATTTTAATAGATCTGGCTCCTAAAAGAATTTTCACTAGAGCTCACCCTAATCCTAACCCTGTTGAATATATAGATAATCCAAAGAAATTTGTGAGAAAGAAAATTCTTACAAAAAGTGAGGGTAGTAATAGTCCTTTGTCTAGGTTTAATTCTCTTCCTCAGAACAATCCTTTGTCTAGGTCTAATTTTCTTCTTGAGAAGTTTGAAACTATTCAAGGCATAAAGTTTAATTTGTCTTTCCAGCATAGTTTTTTTAGGACAAAGCCTGAAAGCTTTGTAAATCAGACTGTCATTGGTCAATCTTTACTAAAACCATATATACCCCAAACTTAACATCCCGAATTATATCCTGATCTAGAATACCTACAACAATTTGATAAATTTCAGGGTCTAGTCTCAGTTTTGGACCAAGCCATTAAAAAGCTTATATTCAACAATTGGTTGAATTTTCAGCTTTAACATTTGCAGTAGCTTCTTTTTCCACCCAATCTTCCCAATTTGTTAATCTACAACCCCCTAGTCCTACTCATTCTATAGTATCTACTTTTTCACCTGTAATATCTCAGACTGTTATTCCTACTATCCATGTAGTTATCACAACTACACCTACCACAGGTCCATCTTCCATGTCAATCTCTCATACCAGCTATGGTAGGTTGGTATGCACCTTTGGTGTTACCAAGCCAGTTGAATGCTATGCCTGGAGATTATCAATCTGAAATTTCGACCTTTGATAACTCTAGTTCTCATACTTCTCATCAACATGTGGATAGAATGAATGATGTATTTGAGCTTCAGGAAGTAGATGAGGCCGATGTAAAAATGAGATTATTTGCTCAAAGTTTAGGAGGTGATGTCAAAAAATGGTTTAGGAGTTTACATACAGGAAGTATAGCCAACCTTGATGCATTCCATCACACTTTCTTAGCTAGATGGGAAATCAAGAAAAATCCACTTCAACTCTTGAATGAATACAAAAGGCTGAAAATAAAGACAAATGAAACTGTGGAGGAATACTATGAATGGTTTAATATTGTTTACAATGCAATTCCAACGGACATCATGCCCTCCCCTGGCCTATCCTTAAATGATTTTCCTGATGGTTTTGATGTAGACATAGAATATCAACTTAGAGAGAGGGACCTAGCAACTTTGGAAGAAATGCAAACCAATGCTATAAAAGTTGAATCTAACATCTTAGCCAAGAAGGCCAAACTAAAATATGAACACAAGGTTACCATTGAAGAAGAGTCTTCCACTTCTGCCTCTGATCATAAAATTGATAACCTAGTGAGGGTAGTGGAAAATATTATGCAAAAAGTAAACGTAAATGATCAAGCTCAAATGAGAGAAAACCAAAATGCTCCTCAAAATAGAAACAAAACTTCAGAAGGAATGTTACCCAAATCAAACAATGAGAACAAAAGGGGCCAGACCAGTAGGTTCGGCCTCCTTTTCAGGAAAACTATATTGATGATGAGGGTAATATTATTAAAGATTTAGATGACATTCAAATAAATATGATGGAAATAAATGATGATGAAATTGTTTTTGTCACTAAAGAGGAGCAAGAAATTTTCCTCCTAACTCAAACATACCTTGACTCTAAGGAATCAGATGAATATTAACAAGGTTTTGAAAATTCCATCATGGAAGTCCATAGGAAGTATAACCTTAGGAGAAACAATAATGTAGACACTCTCAACATCAAAAACTCTAAGAATCCTACTAAAAAATCCTCTGAAACAGATCCTAGGAAAACCACAGATAGTTTTCCTACGAAGACTGTTGATAATTATGGCGAAAAGATAGTAGAAACTCCTGTCAAAAAGATCGTTGAAAGTGTTTCTAAAACTACTCAAACTGATATTCCAACCACAAGTCAGTGACAAGAGACTCTATCAAAACAAATTACAGATCAATCTGATCTTCCTAACCTGATTAAGATTCAAACATCATTCAACATTGAGAATAATTAGAAAACTTGAAAATTCCTATTCCACTAATAGATTTAATGAACAACAATATGTATAGACCTCAAGTAATGAAAGATCTAAACATAGGGGAAAACAAAAACTCTGTAAATCTGAATGATGACCATCCTGAACTCTTATTTGGGCTGCAAGTTGAGGGAAAACCACATGAAATAGGATTTCCATTATTCTATGTTAGCCTAAATATTCATGATAAGATTCTCCATAATGATATGTTAGATTCAGGTGCTTCCCACAATTTAATGCCTAAAGTTGTAATGGAGAAGCTAGGACTTGACATTACCATACCTTTAAATAATTATATTCCTTTGATTCCATCAAAGTAAGAGGTCTAGGTGTCATCAAAGAAATGTGTGTTACTTTGGCTCAAATCCCAGCGAAAAGTCTAGTAATGGACATAGTGGTTGCAGATATTCCCCCTAAGTATGGCATGTTGTTGTCACGCTCATGAGGAGTGAAATTACAACGTACCCTACAGATGGTTATGATCTTTTCCACCATACGAGTTTTTGGTAAGTAAAGAAGATTATATAGGGAAACTTTGATGAAATTCATGGTGAGTAGTTAAGATAAGCCTCACAACTATCCTCTTTACTTTGTCCACTCAGATTTAGACTCTTTCATTCTTTATAATGATGGAGACATCAACACTTAGGTGATCAAAGCAGAAACTAATATTTCTAAAAGAGATCCAAACCATACAAAAATAATAGAACCAAACACTCTTCTTGAATCTCTTTGGAGCACGAGATTTGATGGCTCTTATAGAAAATATGGTTCTGGAGCAGGAGTGTGGGTGGCAAACACATGAAACAACCATGATGAAGGTCATTCAAACAAGCTCAATTTTCAATGTACCAATACCATAGCCGAGTATGAAGCCCTTATATTACGATTGTAATTGTTAAAAAAATTGGGTGGCAAGAGAATCTCCATTCAAGGAGATGCTGAGTTAATTATAAAAAAAATTAAAGGAGTATTCAACAAAAAACCTTAGGATGAGAGCATAGAGAAATGATGTGCTCGATTTTCTAGAGAGTTTTGTTGAACATGACCTTTCTGCAATTCCTAGAAAATTGCAAATAGTCTGGATTTTTTAGCCATCTCCAGTAAAATGCCTTACCCCAATCGACAGTATACATTGGAAGTAAAACATTAGCCAAATATACTAGATAACATGAAGGATTGGCAAGTGTTTGGCAATGATAAACAATTTGAAAAATTTCTGCAATCTAAGTATGAATTTGAAGATAATAGTATAGACTTGGTATCTGAATTAGAAAATCAAATAGTTGTACATTCTAATCTAAAAGGCAGTTATAAAAATCAAATGTAAATATACACATAAATAAAGTTGTAAATAAATTAGAATTTCTTGAGATAGATCCAGAAAAATAAGAGTTTGAAACACTTCAGTTAAAGGATAACATTTTACCTAGAGGGCTAGTTCCACTGGAAGAATGATTTGATTTCAATAATGTGGCTAAGAATCCTAAGATCGATCCTATAGGATCAACAGTAGAATATTGCAACATATGCAGTGAAAAATATCCTAAAATCATAAAACTGTCCAAATCACTCCCAACTGCCAAAAAACAAAAATACATTGCTTTATTCAAGGAATTCAATGATGTTTTTACGTGGAGCTATGAAGATATAAAAACTTATGATACAGAGATTATACAACATAAAATTCCAATTAAAGAGGGTCAGACACCATTTAAACAAAAACTTCGAAGAATAAATCTAGCGTTGATGCCTTTGATTGAGAAAGAAATTAAAAGAAAGTATGAATCTAAAATCATAGTCCCTCTTAGGTACTCTAAATGGGTTTCCAACATAGTGCCGACAAGGAATAAAACTAGTGAAATTATATTATCCATAGGTTTTAGAAACCTTAATAAATTTTCCTTAAAAGACAACTACCCATTACCAAAGATGGATCATATTCTACAGAAGGTACTTGGATCTTCTAGGATTTCTTTATTAGATGGCTTCTCAGGTTATAATCAAGTTTTAGTTCACCATTATGATCAAGATAAAACAACCTTTACTACTCAATGGGGTACCTTCATGTATGTGAAGATGCCTTTTGGGTTAATGAATGTTGGAGCCAAATTTCAAAGAGCAATGGATATTGTTGTTGCTGATGAAATTGACAGGTTTATTGTGATTTATCTAGATGACATTACTATTTATTCCAAAATTGATGAAGAACATTCGTTACATCTGAGAAGAGTATTTGAGAAATACAAAAGGTTTGGGATTTCACTAAATGCTAAAGAAACATTGTTTGGCTTTGAAGAGGGAAAACATCTTGGTCATATCATCTCTAAGGAAGGTATCAAAATTGATCCCAAAAGGATTGAGGCCATTCTGAAAATCAACCATCCTAGAAACATTAAGGAACTTCAATAATTTATTGGCAGAATAAACTTCCTAAGAATATTCATCCGTAACCTTGCAGAACTTCTCAGAAACATGACAAATATGCTGAAAAAATCAGGAATCAGATGGAACATTGAGGCTAGGAAATCATTTGATCAAGTTAAACAAGCATGTACAAAATCACTAGTCCTAATCAGTCCATATTTCACTAAGGATTTTATAATCTTTTCATTTTCTTCTAAACACATTTTGCAGTTGTCCTTCTATAGAAAAACAATGATGGATTTGAACAGACCATTGCTTTCTTCAAGAAGGATTTAAGGGATGTTGCACTCAAATATAATATAATGTAAAAACAAGTCTTTGCATTAGTAAAAGAAATCAAAGATTTCAGGGTCTATATCCTCAATTTTCACATAATTTCTTATGTACCAAATGTTGTGGTTAAAGATATTTTAACCCAAAATGGACCAGATGGTAAAAGAGGCAAATGGATTGCAATTATTCTTGAGTATGACATGGAAATAAATCCCACCAAGCTTATAAAAGGACAAGGGTTAGCCAAATTTATGGCTGAATCTAACTTTAATGCATTGGATATCAACTTTGTAGTTGCATTAGATGATAAAGAGGAGAAGGCGACGCCACAATTAGATGAGGCTTTTATGACCTCACCCAGGTATGCAAGCCTCATTTTTGTTTTATTCAATTTAAATGATCCTCCTGGTTTAACTAAGACAAAGGTTAGATTTCTAAAGATAAAAGTAGTGAAATTTTGCATCATAGATAATATTTTATATTGGAATATGCTAGTGGTGTTTTACTAAAATGTCTATTGAAATATGATGCAGAAAGAACAATGCAGGAATTCCATGAAGATGATTCCAGTGGACATATATACTGGAAAACCATTGTTAATAAGATCCTTACAGTTGGTTTACACTCGCCTACCATTTTCCCTAATTTTCATAAGAAGGTAACCTCTTGCCAAAAATGCCAAATATTTGAGGGAAAAAAGAAAACTATTTCCTCTCCCTCTAAAACCCATATCTATTGAAAGTCCTTTCCAACAATGGGGATTGGATTTCATTGGAGAAATCCATCCAACATCCTTCGCCCAACATAAATGGATCCTCACAGCTATTGACTACTTCACCAAATGCAATGAGGCCACACCTTCCAAACTGATTACTGATGTTGTTATTATTAAATTTCTAAAAACCAATATCCTGTCTAGATTTGGATGTCCCAAAAAGCTCATTATAGATAATGCTACAACTTTTAAATCTAAGAAAATGATAGACTTCTACAATAAGTATCATATTACTTTGGGACATTCAACTGCTTATTACCCACAGGGTAATGGTTGGATGAATATTCAAATAAGATTCTGGTAAATATTATTAAAAATATGTTAGAATAGAATAAAAAGTCATGGCACAATAAATTGATAAATGCACTTTGGGTTGATAGGCTCACGACAAAGAAATCAATTGGCATGTCACCATACCAACTGGTTTATGGGATGGATGTTTTTTTCCATCCTCATTGGGAATTCCAGTTATGAAGATAATTCAAGAATTGCAGGTTGATCATAATGAAATCAAAAGGAGGATTGACCAAACTATTCAATTGCAGCAATCTAGGGAAGAAGTCTATAATAAAGCTCCAGTCATCCAAGAGAATATCAAAAAAAAAATTGATAGAAGAAATAAAGTAGATGATTTCACTTTGGGTGATAGGGTTTAATAGTGGGATTCCAGAAGAGAGGACAATGGAAAGCATGGAAAATTTGACAATCTATGGACAGGAACTTATATCATTGATGCTTTAAGAGGACACAATGCATTTTTTTCTCAAGCATATAGATGGAACAGAAATGCCTAGTCCACCTGTGAATGGCAGAATGCTAAAACACTATTTCTCTTAGCAATACAATTTTTCAAGCATCAAATCATTGTAAATATAGTTGTATTTATTATTTTGATTAGGTGACCTATTGATAGAAGTTGAAGCCCGCAGAGAGGACCCTAAGTTTCCATTGATATGTTTCCATAGTTACATCTACAACAAAAGAAATCAGGGGTGGATATTGCTGAAATGGAACACTCAAGGCTACTGATCAAATGTTCTTAGCACCTCATAGGGAGAGTGCCATCCCCAGTTGAAGCCACTGTTAGGGTCCTCTAATTTATAGGATCGCAAGCTGATTGAGTATTTCATCTCAAGAATCTTATATTGTAAATAATTTTCAATCTGTGAATGATTTCCAAATAAAAGAAAAATAGAATAAAAATGAAAAGAGGGTATAAATAAAAAAAGAAAGAGGAAAAACAAAAATATTGAAAAATAATAAAAGATAGAACCCCATCAAAAGAAAAACAAAAAGAAATAATAGTGAAAGTGTTGCAATTCTAAATGCCACTATTGATAGATAAATTTCTTCATCATTGATAAATAAAGGTTGTGTGTAGCTTGTTTAAAATGCCACAATGACTAGTTATTTGTTTAATCATGCAGTATAATCATGGTGAAACATGTTTAAAATTCTGTAAATTAGACTAGAGAATAAATATTTTCCAAACAGTTTAATCTTGGTAAATCTGTAGTTAGGTAGAAAATGACATTGATTCAATTGTTTAATCTAAATCAATAGGATAAATAAGTGATAAGATTTATATAGTTTTTCCTTTTTCATAAAATAAAATAATGCAGGTTTCCTAGTCTAAGTGCATCCCCTTAGAAGAATCAAAATGTTAGTTTAGTCAAAGGGTAGGTAGAAATAATTTAGTTTTATAAATATATGCATGTGTTCCTTTTATCCTAAGTTTAGTAACATTGTAAAAAGGGCGCAATGGGATAAAGTATTTTTCCATGTTTTTTTATTTCTAACCTTTATCCTAACTCCAAAAGAAAGAAATAAAGGTGCATATGGACAAAGTTATTTTTCCGTATAAATTTAATGGATGCTGTTTTCAAAGCATCAAGATCATCTTCCCCTCACGATCCATGACCCTCATTTTCTTTTTTCCCCGCTCTCCATTCTACCTTTATCGTCGGGGCGAGAGGGCGGGTATGAAAAGGCAGTTTCCTCCGCTGGGCCCATCCTAACGTGTCACCTTCTCATCATTTCACACCTGCCTTAGCCAATACTCCTTACCACCCTATACTCCCTCCAAACTCGCCTTCCTCTCATTCTCTTACCATGTACCTACTTCATCACCTCCCCCACTCATCTCCCACCACGTCGCCTCGTTGTTGCCCAATTAATTGCTCTCCTGGAAAAAGTAATCGTTTGACATTCAATTTGCCTTCCTGGTAACTGTTCAAACTTAACGGTCCCACGCCACCTCCAACAGAACTTCCCAGCGTTGTTTAAAATCTTTCGAACCATCGCCTTTCTCTCTTTCACTGCTCATTCTCTACAATTCACAGTTTTGATAAGAAATCATTTTCAACAGTGTTCCAACGAGATTAGATCAGAATTGACAACCCTCTATTTCCTTCCCTAACAACTCATTTCTTCAAACTTTTCCTGGTAAGCTATCATGTTACTTACTATTACTTTTACCTGATCTAATCACACCTCCAAAGAGAAAAACCCAAGATAAACATGTCAATTCATTGATCCCTCCCTCCATATTTTAAATCATATTACTTTCACTGACAGGGATTATCGGATTAGTGAAACCCAATGTGGCTGTGAGTTTTTAGAGCTATACTATTGGCTGGAGGACAAGCATGCAGACAAAACTGATGAAATTGGACTCTGAGAGTCCAATCTTCCTCATTATATCTTCCATATGACCTTCCAAGCCCCTAAATTCACCACAAAATGTCAAGCCTGTTATGTCCCTAACTAAAGAGTTATTATGGCCCCATCTGGTGACATGATGTTTACAATTACTGGCCAATCCATAAACCAGATGATGATGTCTCCCCCTGTGGAAAATAGTGCCCCTTTCTCCTTAGAATCCTTCACTCAACTTTATCAGAAGATTGATTTTGCTACAAGATCCAAAATGTTTGATATCTTCTTGCCTAAAAATGCCCAATTACCCAAGATGAACCCTCCATACCCTTCCTCTATCTTCCCTAATTAGCTAAACAAAACATATCCATAATTTCATAAATTTTGGGTTATTATTCTGATCAGTGGATAGATGAGTCCATTCTAGGTTTCCTTTCCATATTTTCCACAGACAGTAGACCATCCATTTTATTCAATTTCAGTCAATTATTGGTTGATAGCATTCATGAACAGTTTCTAAAATTTCCAACAGAAAAGGTGTTTAATTACACTTACATTTTAATCTACACATTCCTTTATTATCAAGTAGACAGGTTTAGTTTTTCTATGTAGAAGTTAGATGATGAAGGAAACTAGCAACTTGTGATTTTTTGGACTGCATTGGTCAGAAGGAGCAACAAGAATTCTCATACAAATAATTTATTGAAGAGTTTGTTCACCCAACAATGAACATCCTAAAAAACTCAATAAGCCTAGAATCAATGAATATATCAAAACAATTTTACATCTAATAGATCAGGCAAAGGGTGGAGATTGGTATTTATACCAAAACTACAAAGAAATCAAAGTTTATGGATGCGAATTGGCACCATACAGATTCCCTAAATACCTCCCCATGAGTATTTTTGCCCAGGAATACATCAGAAAAATGTTAAATTTTGATGACATTCATTTTGTGGTGGCAAATAAGAAGTCACAGTTTCGCACAAAGACACAGGTGGGCCCATTCATATGCAATACAAGGACAATAGGAGAAGAAGCAGACAAACTTCTTAAAGAGATGAAATTTAGCATGATTTTTACATGGTCTTATGACCCTTGGGGTATCATTTCCAAGCTAAGAGTAGAAAACAAAACTACTCCCCACATCCATACCTCAATGCCTGAGATAGAAAAGTATACAAATCAGTTGGAATAGGTAGAGAATACTTTGTAGGAAGCTGAAGAAGAATTGTTTTCTACTTCAAGTTTACAGACTCCCACTCCTCAAGAGAAAATGAGTAGAAGACAAAGAGAGGATAGATCATCAACAATAATAGGTGGTGAGGCCAAAGAGTTCAAGATCAGTTATAGAAAAAGGGCAAAAGTGACTCTTAGGATAGATGTTGAAAAGGAGAAAGAAGATCATGCTGCCATTATAATTATATATTCACCATCTACAAGAAGAAAATTTGTTACATCTACTATTGGAACTTCAGAATCACAAGGTCAAAAGGAAACAGAGCTAGATTCACAGAATTTCTAAGGAGAGAAGGAGACGATTGTTTTTGATAGGTACAAAGAGATTAAACTTAGGAATTATATACCATCGAATTGCCACAGGATATACCATCGAATCATTGGGAACTAGTAAGGAGTAGGTCCAGTTCACATGGAAAACGTTGTATGACTATGTGGCATGGGAATATCACCAGAAGTAGTTCACATGGTCATGGGTTTCCATAACACTTGACCGCCACATTGATGGGAGCTGAGTTATGATATGGTATTTCACCGAGTTATATGATAAAACTTTGGATTATCATTGTCACAAAAGCCACCGGTCCAATCTATATCTACCATGAATAAACCTTAGGATAAGACATTACACAAACATGTGGAGGATATTGTAGTCGATCCAACCTTTGTAAAGCATACGCATTATATGGTTAGACCATACCAAAACAAAGTGCGCCAAAATTAATAGTTGTTATAACTATAGTGCTAATTGTAATTTTTTTATTGCACTGAGTATAGGTTTTTCCACCTAATTAAAACAAATTGCCATGTATATCCCGGTAGGTTCGAACCTAGAACCTGGTCGGGGCATTATAAAAGGATTACCATTGCACCACTGCAGAGGGGGAGTTGAACAATGAGCTCCATAACAGAGCCATACTGGTGCTAGTAATGTTCATTTGAGCATATCTTGGTCATCCTTGGGCCTTTTTGTGAATGAAGATAGGCATTGGAAATCTTAGATAGAGGCCTCCTTTCTGACAGTCACCAAAGCTACAAGTGTGCACAGTTCATCTAGGTGAAATTCTATGTAAAGAATAAGTTTGAAGTCATTTCAGAGGCAAGCAGTTCTCAAGTTAGTTTTTGGCTTTCTGGAAGCATCTGAAAGCTGATTTGGAAACTTGAAGAGCTGACACGGGGGTTTTGACACATACCAGATTAATGGTAGTACTTGTTCGCCAGCAGCAGTAGTGAAGTCCGCAAAAGTCTGTACCTGAATTGTGCCTCACTTAGACAAGGGGAGACGAGGTAAATAATCAATGTATTGATGAAACTCGAATTCTCAATTTCAGTAGACGTCAAAGTCATTGTTAGAGACTCTATAATTTTGTTGTAAATGACAAGTCGTTTGTAGAATGTCATGTGAAATTGCAAGAGTTCTATTAAGGAGAACATTTCCATACTGGGGAAATAGTCACAATTGTATCAATAATTTTGATGTACCTCTTCTTATTCACCAAAATACGAGCGTCCTAGCCTTTTAGAGTAGGGCCTGGATACGTAGCCCAGGAAGGGTGAACTCCGTCAACAATCTCAGTGTCTTTCTATTTGGCATTGCATGCTTATGTGCGTCATGTCCTTTTTGGATAACTTGTTCAATTGTATTAAATTACTGTTTTGAAAGGCCCATTTAAAACATGCCAAGTTCCTGGTAGTGATATAAGTCCGCAATTTTAGTTCAACTATAGTTTTCTTTTGTAGCGCAAGTCAATAGGTAAGGCTCCCTACTTCTGCGTTATGAATTCATTTATTTCTTAGTTAGATTATATAATTAGATAATTTGTATTTCTAATTATTTGTAGATTAATATTTTAATTATGTGTAATGTTAGTTCTTGAAATTTCATATGTTCTTTATTACAAAAGTGTGGTTTCCGTATTGAGGTTAGGCACTTAAGGTTAATGAACAAAAGTGCTTTTTAAGGAATTGCAAAATTATTTGATGCTTATGCAAAAAAAATATTGTGATCGGAGATCATAAAAATATTTTGTAGATGTAATCCTCGTGATCACGCAAGCTTATAACATTTTGCTTTCTTCCTGATTGAATTTTATCTTTCAAGTGTAAAGTGTGGATTCTGCCCTACAAAAGTTAGGAATTGAAGGTTGAATAATGAACGTGCTTCTTAATTAATCATAGAATGATTTTATGACAAACACAGGAATATAATTGGAGTCCACAAAGTTGTCTTGAAAAAATAAGCTCATTGATTAAACAAATCTTTGTATCCTTTTAATTTTCAATTTGATAGTTCAATTTATTGCCAATGCATGCCTTAGAGCATTAGATTGTAAAAGTTCTTTCATAGCTTTAGAATCATTTATTTACTAGTTCCACACATACAATGTTGGTTTTTAAAAGTTTATGACCATAGATTGACAATTAAATATAATGGAATTTAAGTGGCTAAATTTCTTAACAATAACCTTCTCAAACTAAAGGAGGTTGTATACAATCAATGTTGAGCAACCTTCTCAAATCAAAATAGGTTACTATAATGTAAAGTTCCTCAAATTTGATGTGGAATCTAGGAACCCCTTCCAAATTTAACAATAAGGGGTGACACCAAATATATTTTAAATATCCTTCTCAAAAATCAATTTTGAACAACCTCTTTAAACACATTTTATGTGGATAAACTTTCGAAAATCTAGGAAACCCTTCAAATTTGAGGACATAATCTTAATATGAGGCATGTTTATCATAATAAACACATTTTAATTGAGAAAAAATTAGAAAACGACTCATTCTTCCTATTGATTTCAAAAAATCTCAAGAATTTTACACAATCTTCTCAAATTTGAAGAAAATTTTTATAGTATACGTACGATATATTATTAGATATATTATCATAATAAAAAAATAAATATCATGTAATAATTATTCTATAGCTAATCATTAAAACGTATTAATGATTACATTATAAAATAATTGTGATATGCCTGTGGTTATATAACATTTGTTTATTAAATTATAATCATATATCTAATAAGATATATCAAGCATAATAAAAGAATGACCAATAGTTAAGAAGGTGCATTTTTTTCTAGAAAAACAAAGATTCAAATATAAAGGGCTTTTCCATAAACAAGTGCCTCATACGGCAATTTTTGTTCCAAACTTGGCTATGGCTTTAAAATCAAATTATTTTTATTTTTATTATTTGTTACCTTTTTAATTAAAGAAAAACTATGAAAGATGTAAAACTAAATTTTCCTTTAATTGAGTAGAGTTATATTCTTAAACTTAAGTGTATAATTGTGCATATTTAAAATAATGAATAATATATGTATATATATTTAAATATCAATGTTTCTCATAGATTTGTTAGGAAATATAGAGAAGAGTATTCTCTATGATAAAAATAGTTTCAATATTCACTAGTATAGATTCATTTTAACCCAAAATCTATCAAATAAGGAGAGGGATTAAATCCCTTATGTGCTAATTTCTTTTAGAGGGTGGTGCACATTTTTTCATTATTTAAATTGCATTTTTTTAATGTATAAATCTATTAAATGCCTT
Organism: Pinus taeda; assembly: GCA_000404065.3. NCBI lineage: Eukaryota > Viridiplantae > Streptophyta > Pinopsida > Pinales > Pinaceae > Pinus > Pinus taeda. Next base: position 4,709 of record APFE031013475.1, on the reverse strand, counting down.
CAAAAACTCATTGAGCACTTAGATTATGTAGAGTGCACAACTTAAACTTACAATTCGAGCGAAGGAGCCAACATGTAGGATAGTAAGGTTAATTAAATTGTTTTAACCATTTTTTATTGATATATTTGATTTAAAACTCAATTGTCTTATTTATTATTAATAGTTTTTAAATGCCACATTAATTTCATACTCATAATTGAACAAATTGCATATGTCTTTTTTATTATTCTTACTAAGAAATAACTAGTTTTTCTTTATTTCAATTATTTACCTTGTTTATACATCTAAATAATTTACCTATATCTTATATTGAAATATCTTTGTGAAGTATAATAATTGTATCTCTTCCACACTCAATGAAATATTTTTACCACATCTTTTGAGTTGTAATGTCAATAATAAATCGAGCTAGAATAGTGAGAATAAGATTATTAATATTTTTTTATTTTTTTTAATTATGACTAACTAAATGGATATATTCACTTTTATTTTTAATTATAGTTGGCATTTTTATTTAAAAAATATTTTATTTTTCTTCTAAAAGATACATGTGTGAACTCGATACACATAATCTATTTCTCAACATAATACTATTATTGTTTACTTTTAATTACTTTTCTCCTTCTTAAATTTGATATAAAGTTATATTATTTCACATGAACATTGAAATACTTTATTTATTGTTGAAAATAAGAATGAAATATTCTTACACATCCTTTGAATAGTTATATACGTTTAATTAAAATTAACTAGTAACAAAATAAATATATTTTTTTGTTTTTAATTATGATGCATACTTAAAAATAATGTTTTTTGTTTTAAAAAAATTTAACCTTATACACATTTCAAATTCCCTTTTTTAACTTCTAAAAGTTGGAATTTTTTTTATAAAATTTATATTCCATTTTTTTATAAATTTTTAATATAAAAAGCTTTTCTAAAAATTCTTAATTATTAAGATATTTACTAAAATTAAAATTTATAAATAATACTAATATTATTTTTAAATATGACTTTTCCATAAATCTAAAAGCTTTAAATTTTAAATAAAAAATTCCATGTAAATTGGCATCATATGAGCGAGTGCGGAAGCCAGCAACTCTATGCAGTATGATATTTACCCAAAATTGCAGTGTGTTAAACATTTCGCTATGCGGTTGTTCTTTAGGGACACGTGGCACGTTGGAGCTCCTTAGGTTGAATTGAATTCCCCATCTTGAGTTTTCCACTAGACGGGCGCGGAGACAATGACAGATTGCAGATGTACGTAGTACCACATTTATACGTGATAAGGTTTTCCGACGATAAGCAATTTGGATGATAAGGTTAAAGTCCATTTTTGTAAACGGAGAAGGGAAGTCGGCCCAGACAACCACGTAAGTATGTTGCCCAAACAGAGAACTGAAAAATGCAACGGGTCAAAAAAATCTACAACAATATCATGAATTGTAAAATAAAATACCCAAATATACTCCAAACATAGAACTGAAAAGGGCAGCAGGTATAAAGAAACATAACAATATCATAAATTATAAACTAATAATACCGAGTTAAAAGATTGGTTTAATGAATAGTAATTAAAAGATTGGTTAAAGCTACATTTGAAGACAACGATCCAAAAACTCAAGCATAAAATGCAGGAATGCCCTAGTCATTATATACTGGCGCGCCCCATGAATGAAGGAATGAGAGGGATCGACCACTGTGATGAATGAAGAATGAGAGGAGGAAATTCACATACTAAGAGGAGGAGGTGATCTTAATTTTTGCAATCCAATCTGAAACAACAGCAAAGTGATCGAGTGGATTATTCATGAAGAGGGTAATTTTCGGTTCCTTTTAATTTGTTTCTTCATCTTTTTGTTTATTCAACTGCTTAACCAGGGAAAGGCTATTTTTATGTAACCTCACATATGGTTTTCTCTGTTTAATCTACAGGTTAATCATGGGTGTTCTTTCTCTCTCAAACACTGTGACGTAAAGTTGTCTGTCTTATGGAGCGCTCCATAAATGTTCTGTTCTGTGTAGTGTTGTATGCATCAATGTCCTGTGTAGTGTTGTGGTTGTGTCTTGTGTAGTTTGTAAATGCTTGTTTTGTGTCTGTTAATTGAGAGAGAAAGTCCGGGCCAAGGAGACTATGCACTGGTGGTTGAAGGGCCAACTTGATCTAACAAATAATGCATCCAAAGTGAGTTGTACTTATGGCGGTATTTTCTTGAATTATTTTAAAATTCATTCTCGGCCCTTTTTTATGTTTCTTTCTCTGATGAGTTGGAATTTTACGTACAGGAGCTGGAGTAGCGTTTCCAGTATTTTTGTATCAGAGAATGAGGGTTGTCCACAACTTTTGCAACCATCACTTTGCGGAGTTTAAATAGAAAATGAAAAATTCCTAAGAAGCAAGGTTAGTATGCTGCCATGTTCTCCTCTGTTTCATGGTTTGTGTTTATTTCTAATTTTGCGAATGGCCCTGTTTTCCAGCCAACTCAGCCTCCTCCTTGCCTCTAATGATCTTTTTCTATTTCGTTTCGAGCCTATTATTCCTCTTTCAAAGAGTATTACAAACATTCTTTAATAGTAAAGTTTATATATAAATGTTTATAGTGAAGATATTTCTAGAGTTGTTGGGTGGGGAGGGTATGTACATGACGTCTGTGCTTTCTCCCACTCCTCACTGCCATGGTGATTTTGGTGATATAATCGAGGAGAAGACGGTTAAAATCTGTCGAGAGCATCTGTGGTCATCCTTTCTTGACATTTCTGTTTGTGAATATTTTTCCATTTCGATTTAGAAAATCTATCCACTCTTTGTCATCCCTTCACTTAGGATTTTTCGTGTTCAAATTATTTAGTTCTTCCTTCAAGCGAGAACCGTTTGTATTTAATACCCATTTAATACCCTGCACTTTCTATTCATCTAGCCATTAGCCATTATCATCTGGTACAACACATGTTCTACATCGATATTCATCACCTGTTCATCGATGTGTTGAAAGCCGATATAACTGGTTAGTAGTCAACAAATTGTTAAATACCTTTTCATGGTTTTTTCTCCACACTCGTGCTAGTCTGGTCTTGTTATTGTTATTTATGATGCATCTGAATGATAGCGTTAACAAAATATCTCAACAACATTTTGGAATAATTCTCCCAACAACATTTTGGAATAATTGCAAGAACTTGTGTGGTAATTTCCTCTACTTAGCCTAGTACATTACCGCGCATTACCATAATACAAGTTACGCTGCATTTGACATTAAATCACATCTCAACTCATCTTATATAAATTTTACTTAATGTTAACGTGCATTACCATAATACAAGTTACGCTGCATTCGGCATTAAATCACATCTCAACTCATCTTATATAAATTCTACTTAAGGTTGATAGAGTTAGCTGGAATGATAAACTGCCAAAATCAGTATTTATTCATTTATAGATACAAAACCGTTCTTGGGTTTCCAAGAGAGAGTGGCGTTGCCCCTAAAACTTCTTCCCGTCGCAAGACTTTGCAAGTCTCCAAAGTCACATCTGCTCTTAACCAAGCTGCTGACACTCATAACTCTATAGGTGAATAGGGGAATTATACTTTATTACTTTAATTAAGCCTCTACGTTCCAGAATTTTAATTTCTCCAAAGTCACATCTGCTCCTAACCAGGCTGCTGACACTCATAACTCTATAGGTGAATAGGGGAATTGTACTTTATTACATTAATTAAGCCTCTACGTTCCAGAATTTTAATTTATTTACCAGATTACGATGCATTTTAGTAATATTCGTAGGAATATTTGAAGACAGAAAAATAGATTATTTTAAAAATAATTAGTATGATAAACAGGTAGTCCGTGTGTTAGATCAGAGGCACAAATGTGTTAATATTCGTAGGAATATTTGAAGATAAAAAATTAGATTGATTTTAAAAATAATTCGTATTATGAACACGTAGTCCGTGTGTTAGATCAGAGGCACACGTGTTAATATTCGTAGGAATATTTGAAGATAGAAAATTAGATTGATTTTAAAAATAATTAGTATTATGAACACGTAGTCCGTGTGTTAGATCAGAGGCACAGGTGTCACATGATAGGAGCCTCCCGAACGTGACACTTGGGTATGTGTTTAATCGAGTTTCATTTCAGAGTTTGTTCTTTGTTTTTCTAGTTAGGATTTAGTTAAATGCATCTTGCATTTACTGCATTTCATTCTCCACATCCAGTCCATATTCATTTATATTTCTACATGAGTTTCACATTCTGTAGATTCAACAATCGACAGGGATCATTACTCTTATTTCACTTACTTCTTTGTGGAGGCCATAGCCACTACCAGTACTTCGGGTCAAACAAGCGGTTCTATCGATTGGTATCTCGATAGACCGCTTCTCACCGTTCAAATAATTTCTTGATGCCCCTGGCTGACTCTTGTCGAACAAGTAGGATTTGATAAAATAATCCTCCTTCCTCATTAAAACCCATGACCCGCTCTATCAATCTGTCATTCCTACATTTTACATGATTTTTCCTCCCCTGTTTTAATGGGTTTTTCTCTTTTTTTTTAATTGAGATAAAACCTAACTAAATGTATAGACTGAGTTATCTCATACTGCTCTCGCTTTCTATGCTCAAATGGACCTAAACATGTATCTATATTTTAGTGATTTGATAAGTTGTGTTTCCGTAGGTGAAAACAAGTACAATAATTCCAT
>APFE031013460.1:43345-71747 GCA_000404065.3 Pinus taeda | reverse complement strand
AAAAAAAAAAAAAAAGTAATGAACAAGTCGAAACTTGTCAAACAACCCTCATCAAGCCTAAAATATTCATCCTTCTCTCCTCAAAACGTTTATGTGTTGTTGTCCAGATATGCCCAAAAATTCTTCCTTCATAAATCCCTTAGATTATCCTAAGATCCATGCTCCATAAGCCATGAAATTTATGTTTTAGATTATCTAAATTCTTATCTTAGAAGAAGTTTGAATTGTGTGTCCAATGGAGGAGACTGGACAGTCTTAAATAGTCATCAAGAGAGCCTGAATTGGTATGTCTAAGGGGGAAAGATGAGTTTTCAAATGGAGGAGTTGAATTCACAATTTTGGAGGCATAAATTCATATTTTGAAACTTCATTTTTCACTTCTTTTAAAGCCGAGTTAAAGCCAATTTATATTTGTCAATTTTGAAGGGCTAATACAAATTATGAAGATCGACTAAAGCTACAAAATTCCAATAATGACTAGTTGTGGAAACATACACACTCAGAAGATCTAAAATCAAGGATCAAATTATGAAAACTACAATCAAGAAATCTAAATGATCAAAGATTGGGAGGAAGAGGGGGAAGTGCTTCAAGATTTTAAAGCACTCAGAAAATGTGGAAGGATGGAATCGTTGATACTGGTGTCTCTACTACCTTTTATCTCTATAGATGTTTTCATTATAATAACTATTTTGATAGCTATTTGGGATTAATGACTTCCTTAAGTGACTACCTTTACCATTCTTCAATGTAGTCTTTCATCATAGGAATTGTGATATCGATATTAACACATTGATTAAATATTTCCTTCTTAATTTCCTGGGTGTCTTCTTAAAATTTTCCAACTAGGTCATATTGATCTTCATTTGTATTCACAAAAGTGACTAATTGTTTTTTATTTCTTCTTCTGAAAATTCAATTATATTATCAAATTCCAACCCCATTGACTCCTTAACATAGTTCAACTCATTGTTTAATATATCCTTTGGAATTAATGCAAAATATATTATCATACAAGGACCATGTATATCATCAAAAAAAATTATTGCCTTGAGAAAAACCACTTCTTCTATCATTAATTGTATTATAGTAAAAAAATAATCTCTTATAATACATTAATTCTTTCAAACCAGCTAGCTTTGATCTACGTTATTATTTTCGGTCATGGGAGATTCTTTTGTGATCTATGTAACTCATTGAGTGAACTAACCTTTTGAATAAAATAAAATAATTCATTATTTACAAAAATTTGATCATACTCAAGGTCTCCTTTGAGATAGTCAATAAAGGAAGAAATTATGTGTTAGATTTCTTAAATGGAAAATTATTTCCAGTACATTTTCGGTAATCTCTAGACTTTTACTAATATTATTAAAAATGTAATATTTTACTCCAATGAGGAGGTAGGCCTCTTTTCTAATCATATGAGGTGTCCTAGAGGTGGATACTAGTGCATGTATTATTGGGTATAGTTTATATTATTTCCATGACTAGAAACAGGTGTTGTACATTGCACTGGGCACAATTGGGGGGTCACAGGGGGGCGGTAGCACGGGGGGTTTGTAGGGGGGCAAACCCAAGGATGGGGGGCAGACTCAAAGATGGCGAGAAGACCTACCCATGGTTTTTTGCGTGGGATTTTCACATGTTTTGGGGCATAATGGTTTTCCTCCCATAGTATTTTATAGATCTAGTCAAGGGAACTACGATTATGTTCTAATATAGGGTTAATGGATTGACGTTTATGAATGCTTCAACATGTATATATATGTATTGTAACATTGAAAGGAATATAATGAAAAATTAATCTGGTAGTCCCAGTCTTGGAATCCGAGGGAAAATATCTGCTTATATTTGTTTTATGTTCTTACTATTGTATATTTTTATGTTTTAAGAATTTGTTTGTAGGTAATTTATGTACATGGGTAAAGCCTACATGTATGGCAATGTTGGTCATAAATAAAGAGATGGGATTAAGATCTTCTTTTATCTCTTTTATTCTTCTTTTTCATTTTCAAATTTTTTACCTCTTGCTTTGTGACCAAATGTGCTAATGCTTCTCCTATCGTCAAATGTAATTTTAAGACTAGCCTAGTGGCTCTGAGTTATGAAATATCAACATCCATCTTAGTCTAGCCAATAACTTTTCTATTATATCCTAAATACTCACCTTTTCAATTCTTAATTTTTTGTTACTAATGTCATAATTTTAATTTTGCAAGGTGATAGGGTTATCTTCAAATGTGGTTGTGTCTTTAGTGATTTCTTCTATTATTCTTTGGGTTTCAACCATGTGGGTTGTAACCTAATCAAATAGTATGGTACTATCAACTTCAACATTAATTCTTTCCTCCACAGTTTTGTGTTTCTTTTGAGCCTTTAACCTTAGATGATTGAACAATATGCGACCTTTTGGGGTAAATTTGTGATGGGATTCTTCTTAGTATCATCCACTAGAGAGCCTCTCATTACTTTGTATTCTAGTCATAGAAGTATTCCTTTTTTGTTGGGTGGAAGATGAAATTGGGTGAGTCTAGGGTGTAGAGGTTGGAGGAGGCTCTGTGGGCATCCTGCCTCTTCCGTTGTTTCTTCCTCCCATGTTTGTGCTAGTTTTGATAATGGCTTCTTCAACATGGCTAGGAAATTCTTTCTCTTTATGGACCAATATGACTTTCCCCACTTTCTTCTGAAATTCTTGTGAACAAGTTACCATATCTCACCATAGTTAGTGCTTAGAAAATATTACCTTTAGATCAAAACACTAAATAGCCTATGCTTCATTTAAATTAAAAGGATTCAATAACTAAGCAAATTCTACAAAATGAGTTGCATTTCTATAGTTATCTCCCCTAGAGTAAAAGGAAAGGAAATGCACTTCTTTTTATTTTTTTCACTTTAATAGAATTAGCCAAGGGTGTGTTAATGGTTTTGGATACCGCCAACATACAGGGGATCTCCCCGATGTGAGGTCCCAATTAGATCTCACATCGTTTGGTGTAGGAGTCCCATCTATCTATATGGTCTGACCACCATTGCAAATGTTTTAGAGGTACAGGAGATCACAACCACCTCTTTGGGGTAGAAAGTATGTAATCTTTGTGTGACACCAAATGTAGAATGCAAAGGAAACATCCACAACTAGTAAGGGGAAATGAGCCTTTGGGTAGGGAAGTAATAGTATGATCCTAAGGGAGACCCGTGAGCAAAAGAGAAAGAGTTGTTGATTTACCTGCAAATTAGTTCACAAAATAAACAACAATCATAAATTCATAACAACACTCATTCAACAATATCCATATCTAAGCAACGAAATAGTTCATTAGTCTTAGTATGTATTGCACCAACATATGCCGCAAACATATCAAAAATAGTATTACCAAATTCATGATACATGCATGAAGAAGTGTTGGCTTAAAGAGCTTCTGGCTATTAATGAAAGATTCCAAGTACATTGTTACATAGGTGAAACACTAGATCCAAGAGTGGAACATGGAGCCACAACTTGCTTTTCCAAAGAATTATTTATCTCATATGTAATACAAGAGAAGCCAAGGCCAAATTCTAAGAATCCAAGCCCCTTACTTGAGTTATGAGGAGCTATTTATAACAAATGAAAATGAATTTTGAGTTTCCTCATGACTCTTCAACTTCTATGACCTACGCGCTTCCATACAATCTTTGAAATTCTATACATGACCTTTTCCACATGTGCCTTTTCACATCCCACATGTGTCTCTTGGACTTCATTACATTAAACTTATTATAAAAGACAAAATAGATATAATATAGTGGTTATGTGAGATAAAACTTCTAATAAGACAAAAATTCTATCAAATAGATAAGTCATTTGCTTCTTCATGAAGATCATTGGTAATGTATGTGTGCAATGCTCTAAATCCTATAGAAATGACATTGATCCGGACTGAGAAGTCAGTTGTAAACTGCACCTTCACCTCTGGTGATTCTGTTAATATGGATTTGGAGCTTTACTGTACACTATTCCATATCCATGACAATTTCATGTGAGCTTTAGTTGGTGCAGTGACATATTGTACAATAATGTCTTTAGTGATCTCCAAGCCTTATTGTTTTTATGTTTGCTTGATTTTCTCAATGTACTGCATCACTTCCTATAAGATTATTTCCCTACCTCTTACCTCTCCAAGTGATCTCACTGAAGGAAAACCATGTTTCTGTGCTAGAGACTCTAAACCATTGTGTAGTTGACTATAGGAAACAATAGTGTTAGCCGACTGTTCTCCAAGATTAATATAATTTTGATGTTGGGGTCTTAGTTGTACTATGTCTACTTCAGCAGCAATCCTACCCTTTCTAACCAACTATTGCGGAACATCTAGATACTTGGAAGCACATTTTTGGGTTTGATCAACAACTTTGTTTGCCACTTTTAGAATCTTTAGGACTTCTTGCGCTTTATTTTGTATACCAACTAGGGGTGCCACTACATCATGTAGAAGTATCATTTCATCATATAACTATGCAATGGTATCATCCATTGGCCCCAATTCCTCCTATATGGTTGAATTCCATTCTACTATGTTGAAGCTACAAGAAGATAGTCATTAATTTTCCACAGTGAGGTGTTTCGCTTATTGCTTTACTACAACCAACTCTTTCCTTAGTTGTGTACTCTCATTCAAAAGATACTTTGAGTTATCATGTGTTGTTGTAGAAAAAACAACATTATCTTACATGATTGCCCAATGATTCCTCCTAGTATTTGCAGTTATCACCTTTTCTGTGAATACAGAGACTGGATTCTAAGGATCATTTGGGAAGAATATTCTCCTTTGTTGCACTATCCTTTTCTTCATCTGATCAATTGTGACATTACATCCATCCATGAATCTGTCTTCTAGTGGAGGTGTGATTCCCAACTCATCAAATGGGAGATGGCAACTCGTAAGAGGAGGTTCTATTGGAGAACATGGTTCATCGTCTATGGGCCAGATGGCATAATCTTCCTCCAATTCTTCTTATATTTCTTGAGTCATCTATTCTTCCTCCAGCCTGTGTTTGTTCCTCCTCCTTTGACTACCTTTGTTGTTATTCTAATTTCCTTCGTTCATCTTCTTTTTGCTTCTTCATGAGAAATTCATCTTTCTTCCTCTTCTCCTCTTCTTCCTGCTGCATCTTTACCTCTAATTCTCTTTTTTCTTGTTCAGCTTCACTAGCTCGCTTACTCAACAAGCTAACTTTACATTTCTTGCTACTTTCTATCATTGGATCATGCTTGATCCTTTTCATGGGAGCTTTAACCTTTACCTGAGTGGTTGCTTGTGGTGCCTCTTGTACCTATACATCTTGATCTGGTGGAACTTGGGGGGAACCAACTTCAATTTCTGGATGCGTCTTTCTTAGTGCATTGTACCATTTCTTCAAATTTTCATTCTCTACAACAGTCATTGATGTATATCCCCAAGAAAATCCAATCCTATAACAGTATTGTTTGCACACTCTTCTGGGGTAATACCCATGAAAGTTCTTGACTGCAAAGTGCAAGTGGACTAGCTCTTGTATTTTTGCATCTATCGCCTTGTGGCTCTTCAACTCATACATTTTGATCCTCAAAGGTAAAGTGGTCCAAGGGGCCTTCTTCCTTCTATGAATAATTCTCGATAACCCTTTATTTAAATGATAAGTAACTTCTTGTAGGACCACCTTTTAGTCGCATATCGTGACATAATATAAGGAGAAATATGACATCCAAAGCATTTGACCTATGTACCTTCTAGCACAAAAAATAAATCCATGATATTATGTAATGACTCCTCCACCTGGTTTTTCATGCAAGGAGGACAGAAATTATATATAATCTAAAATACAACTGTGAAGAAATGCTCTACTAATTTGTTGTATGCCCCTCTAAAACTCAAATATGACAACACCCTGCAGTGGAAGTAAACAGGAAACTTATCATGTGGGGTGTAGTTCCAATACATCCCTAGGAATGCATATCATACACAAAATCCATCTAATATAAATGTTGACATATAAAAATCTCGTGGATGGTTTGTCCTTAGGGATGCTTTAGCTTGCCCAACATGACGTTGCAACTCAAAAGAAATTATGTCTACTTAGTTGAAGATTTTGTCGTGGGTAACAACCAAGTTGAGCATAAATATGAAATTATCTTCAAATACTTTAGTGTTCTTTTGCCCATGCAACCTACAATGCATAAAAATAAGGTGTCGGTACACCTCTCTAAGAATCTTAGTCGGGTCAACTGTAAATGGGCAGTGTCATAATTTAGCAGCCTCTCGACACCAAGACTTAATGATATCACTTGTGTCAAGATCAACCCATCTCGTGTAGTTGTTATTGAAATATTCTATGGGCTTTAACTTCTTGTAATAAGTTTACATGTCCTCTCCATAGTAGGTGGCAAGCTAACCACCACTTTCACTATGAAGCACCAGATCTGAATCATCCATGTGTGATAGAATCCATTCAATTACCTCCGCACAAGGTATGACTAGGAACCTACATGTAATCTTGTGTATCCTTGACTGTTTGATGTTAATGTATACTTCTCTATTTTCCAAATATTTGGGGAACTGCTTCCACATGAATGTGTCTTTAATTTATTTACAAGTGACCTCAGTAGATTTGTCTATGAAGCATTGTGTATCTGTAAGAATAGGAATGGCAAGCTTTGTAACCTCCACTGCTTCTTTAATGCTTGCTTTTGAAGCTTATTTTGAGGCTAATCAAGGGGTAGTGGGAGGCATCTATCCAACAGATGATGCAATAGTCATGATACTTGTACCTAGAACACTTGTACATGGAAGAAAACTCATGGCGACAAATATTAGCTTTATGAAATCCTCCATCTATCACAAGAAATAACTTTACAAATCATATTCAAAAGTCCATCAAATGTAGCTGAGAGTATAATATTTTCAAATACGAGACATGGTTACTTATACAGGAAAAAAAATTGTATTAAACAAGGAGGGAGCATTATCGGAGCACGAAGGGAAGTTCAAGGCTCACTCAAGGCCTTCAAGGTGCGTTCACATGCTCAAGCAAGAGAGAGAGGTCATCAAGGGTGTAGGGCACACCATCGAAGCATGAAAGAAGTCCATTCATGAGTTCAGGATGTGCTCATGTGCTCAAGAAGGCTAAGAGGATGCCAGGGTGCACACCAAAGGGATGAATGGGTTAGGCTTCAGGCCTTCCATATGTTCTCATGTGCTTAAGGAGAACATGGAGGGTGCAGGGAACACAATCAAAGCATGAATGAGAAAACATTTTTTGGTTCAGGCTGCGCTCATGTGCTCAAGGATGATGCATTTCTTCATGTTGAAGGAGTGCGCTCAAGGGGAAAAATTGTCTTTCTGGGCACAATTTTATGAGAAAAACAATCTTTCACTTCCAAAAGTGCACTCTAGCTTGGAATGGCTCAAGAACAAGCTCAAAAACAATATAAAATGATTGAAATGTTGAGAGAAAGGATATACAAGTTCTTATAGATTTTATCGCAATCATGACTAGAATATGAAGAGTTACAAAATGTGAAGAGTCACAACTCGTGACAAAAAATTAACAATTGTAATCGAGAGAATGAACTAAAATGTCAGCAAAAAAACTAAAAAGAATTGAAACACCATAAAGGCAAGAAAGATCAACAACAAAAATATCAAAGGCAAGAAATAGATTCAATATGAAAAACTTACTTGGAATGAAGATCGACAAAGAGCTCCATGACTCAAAGAAGTGCGTTCAACCCAGATGAGGCTGATTATGTGCAAGAATGACGATCCAGATTTAAATAGGAATGAAACAAATTACAAATATAACCATACACACAAAGATGCAACATAAATAATACTTCATTTCATTACTGTAAAATACTGAAATATGATTACAAACATAAATGTAAATAAACTAGCTAGGGCGATGGTAGCTTATCTCTAAGAAGAGATGTGGCGGCTACATGCCTCTGAATTGTCTTACAATGAGGCTCGAAGGCCTATTTATCATTGAGAAATAATGGAGAACCATAAACATCGAAAAACCTAACTCTAGGAGATGAAGCGCCAAACTATGGGCCCTGTATTGGGTAAATTGGTACATCAACTTCCCGGGGTCGTAACTTTGGCATATGATATTTGTTTGACACATGCAATACCTCATTAGAAAGATCTATCCGAAGACTACAACTTTGGGAAGAGGCCTCAAAACGTCTCTGGAAGTTCAGGACTCGAAAAAACTGCTAAAAATAGTAAACCATGCTACAATTAAGGAAATTGAAAAATTGAAAGAAACAATGGTGGGGGTCCTAGTGGAATTAGTGGATGGCCACCAATATCCACCTGGATCATTCCTTCCCCCTTAGGAAGCAATGTTCCCCATTGCGTTGAGTTCCTCCATGAGATGAGGAAACTTTTGCTGAACTTGGTCCCTAGTGAGCCACTTGCCCTGGTGAAGGAGTTGGCATGCTTTGACAACTCGATATAGTTGGATCTTCTGTTGGTGAGTGTGCTTGATCTGTGTGTCCATGATCTGATCAGTTGCAACTTGTTCCATGCAATCTAGATTTAACTCTGTGGGTGTGAGTTGTTATGCAATGTTGGATGTGTCTAGTAATGGTGGAAAGTATGGCTGAAGGCAGTCCACATTGAACACTGCGTGCAGGCCAAGGAATGGGGGAATGATGAGCTCAAATGCATTGTCTCCCACAACCTTGGTAATGGTTTAAGGACCATATCGGAGTGATCTGAGTTTCCGATAAGCTCTGGTAAGGCGTTCCTTTTGCAAATGCAACCAAACTTTGTTTCCCATCTAAAACTTGTGTGGAACCCGATGTTGATCATGTCGCTGCTTGTACTTGGCATTTGATTTCTCCAAAATGTCGTGGAACCACTGGCAAATATGTTGTATGTGCTCAATGAAGTTGTTTTCCTTATCTATTTCAGACTGGACATGAGACGAATCTGCCTGAGTAGCTGCAAATGGAATGGCCACATCAATGGGACATAGTGGCTGGAATCCCAAGCCCACCTTAAAAGGGTTGTGGTCAGACGAGCTATGGAGAGCCTGGCTATAGGTGTGCTAAAAATATGGGAGGCTCTCATCCCATGCGCGTGGATGCTTTGAGTTGTACATGTGCAGAATGTGTACGATCATATTCTTGACCACCTCTGTCTAGCCATCAGTTTGGGGATGGAAGGTTGTGGAATTATTGAGTTTGGTGTCCAACATTGACCAAAGAATGGACCAAAATGTACTAATAAACATGTTGTCCCGATCTAAGATGATAGACTATGGGATCCCAAAGTGTACCCACACTCGTTCAAAAAAGATTTTAGCAGTGGCTTCTACTGTGATATTCTTCTTACAAGCTGTCATAATGGCCATCTTCGAGAACCTATCGACGACCACAAAAACACAGTCATTTTCATGCTTAGTAGAAGGAAGGCTTGACATGTGATCCATGGAGATGGATTCCCAAGGTTGACTAGGGGTAGGTAGCGGGGTATAGAGGACTTGCTTCTTGAAGTATGGTTTGGAAATGGCGCAAGCAGTGCATGATCTGATGTACTTCCCGACATCTTGTTGAAGATTCGGATAATAAAAATACTTCTGCAGTACTTCCACTGTTTTCTCGACCCCAAAATGCCCAGCAACCCAACTATAGTGTGCTTCCCAAATCATCTTGGCACGCTCGCTTCAAGGAACACAAAGGTGACCCAGGTGGCATAATAGGGCATCTTGGAGGTGAAAATCTGGAACATGCTGACCCTCCAAGAGTGTCTGATATGTGTGGCTGAATTCTGGGACGCTTTTGTAGAGAAGTGGCCAATCAGAAGTCTCGTGCCCACAAAAGTTGAGCATGGTGGTTAACGCCATGATCAGTCGTCGACTAAGGCAATCTGCAACATTATTGGTGCTGCCCTTCATATACTTGATATTCAAATGGAATTGTTGCAGGTATGTGGACCACTTATGATCGCGATCATTCTGCAATTTCCCTTGGGTCTGTATGAACTGCAAGGACCAGTGGTCTATGTGGACGATTGTTTCCTTCCCCAAAATGTAAGGTTTCCATTGTTAGCAGGCCTGCACAATGGAATACATCTCTTTATCATAAGTCGGATACTTCTGAACTGTGTCTGAAATTGTCTCACTATGATATACCACTGGATGCCCATGTTGAGTAAGGACTACCACAATAGCATAGTCAGAGGCATCTGTCTCCACCTCAAATGGTTTTTGCAAGTCTGGTAATGCGAGCACTGGTGCCGAGCAGAGGCGATGTTTCAACTCTGTGAATGCCTTCTGTTGAGATTTAGACCAAAAGACTTTTTCTTTCACTCCTCCCTTGGTGAATTGACTCAAGGGCCAAGTGATATGAGAAAATCCCAAAACGAACTGGCGGTAGAAGTTGGCAAGAACCAGAAAGCTACGGAGCTCTGTCAGAATGGTTGGAGATGGTTAATCCCGAATGACTTGGATCTTGGTTGGATCCACATGCACCCCCTGTTCATCAATAATGTATCCTAGATATTGAACCTGGGTCATGCCAAAAGTGCATTTCTCCAAATTGGCACATAACTTGTGTTGCCGCAGTGTTTGGAGAACATGTCGGATGTGGTGGAGGTGCTCTTCCCAACTCTGGCTAAAGATCAGGATGTCATCCAAGTATACCACTATAAATGAGTTGGTGAATGGCCACAAGATGTCATCCATGAGCCTCATGAATGTTGCAGGATAATTTTTAAACCTGAAAGGCATAACCAACCATTCTAAAAGGCCCTCCTTGTCTTTGAAGGCAGTCTTCCACACATCAGAGGGTTCGATTGGCACCTGGTGATATCCTGACTTCAAATCGATATTGCTAAAATATTTTTCCCCCTTCAGTTGGTCCAGGAGGTCATCAATCCATGGGATCGAGTACCTATTACGGACAATGATCTTGTTCAGCACTTGATAGTTAATACAAAGTCTCCAAGTCCCATCCTTCTTCTGTACCAACACAAACTGGCTCCCATAGGGTGACGAACTCGGACGGATCTGACCTTTCTGCAATAGCTCCTGAATATGCCTCTTGATTTCATCGTTCTCCATAATGGAGCGCCGATATATTGGTCCATTTGGGAGCGACACACATGGGGTCATATCGATGGAATGCTTGACCTAACAGTGCAGAGGAACCCCTGTGGGGTAGGTGAAGATGTCCTTGTACTCCCCCACGACCTTGTCCATCTGTAGTTGTCGTGCAGAGTGGCCTTGTCTAGAGGTCATGGCCACTGTCTTCTTCTTTCCTTGAGGGCATATCATCACGAAAACAAATTTCCCAGTTTTGGAAATGAGCTTACTGCATTGTTTTCCAGTAACAAATGAGATGGCGGTAGGCGATGCTACCTCTGGTATCCTGTACAATGTATTTCCCAAAGTAACAATAACAACACGAGGCCTTGATTCATACATAGCATGTCGCTTCCACAAGTATGGTTTGCCAAATAATACATCACAAACATCAAGGGGATAAACGTCACACAGTACCTCATCCTTGAAGGGCTTGATGTTGTATGGAAGGCGACACTGTTGGCTCATGCGAAGATCCTACCCTTGGTGAATGTTAGCCTCTCTCACAAAAAAATACTAAATCCAAAAATAAATAAATTAATTAAATATTCCAAGTTAGGAATTTGTGCCTAACTCTTGGGTTGTTCCTCTAAGATAGGAGTTAGTTTAGGTAACTCCTATATTGGTGTGTGTCTGGTGAGAAATTATCTCAACCAAAGGAGAAATTATCTCAACCAAAATTGTCTATGATAGCACGCACTATCTTGAGCACGCCATCTCTCATCTATTTATTTGTAACACTATATTCAATTATAAAAAATGAAAATTTGAGAGAGAATACATGAGGCTTCAGCCTTTTTCCGCCAATTTTTTTGTCTAGTTTCGTATCTATGTTTACTGCAATATGTTTCTGAGTTGTTTTAATATGTATTAGGGAAGCCACCCTATGGTGTACTTGTGGATGTGTTATGGTCGGTAAGCCTAGCCGCTTCACAACCTCTACCGAAATGAGGTTCTTTTGGTTCCCGTTGTCGACAATGAACTGTAGCGAGGAGCCCTTTACCCACATATGGGAGTGGAAGAGGCACTCCTCCTCCTCAAGATCTTTGAGTTCCTCCTTCTGGATCTTCAAGGTGGCAACGGTGGTGTTAGGCTCTGCATTGATAATCTGCTTCCCTTTGTCATTCCCCCTGTCAGGTTCTGACTCAGAGTCAGAACATGCATCTGATTCTGAAACCTTTAGCTTAGCCACTAGTGATTGTTTGGCTCGACACTCACTTGTGTCGTGAGTGGATCTCTTATGGAACTCACACCACTTTCTCGTTTCCTTTTTCGGCTTTATGGTGTTGTTATTTGCTTGCGGCTTTGGCGGGTTGTCTTGGGTCACCCCGCCTTGACTTTTTCCTTTGTTTTGAGGTTTGGGGGCAGCTTTCCCTTCTTTCAGATTTGTAGATCCAAATTCCCGCTTCTTCTATTTAAACTTTTGCTCGATCTTAACGGCATATCGGTATGTCGTGCCGAGGGAGGAGATGTTTAGGAAATATATTTCATCCCGAATGTACCTATGTAGGTAGCCATGGTATTTGAGTACCAAATGTTGCTTCGAATCCTTGAAACCCGACTTTGTGCGAAGGGTATGGAAAATATTGGTAAACTCTGGCACGTCTTGGTCCCTTCCCTACCGCAGTGTGGTCCACTTTATGTATTGATCCTCATAGCTTCCAATAGGGTAGTACTACTCCTTGATGGCAGCCCGAAATGAATTCCAAGTGGTTGCGGCTAAAAATAGTGAGGTTGTACTTTCATCCTTCTACTCGCAGTAGGTTTCCCACCAGTCCTTGGCATGGGGGGTGGCTTTGAGAAGAGAGAAAGTAATCTTTTCCCTACTTGAAAAATCATGAACAGAAAAATACCCTTCAAGCATATTTAAACATTTATCTATAGCGTCTGCATCTATCTGACCCTCAAATATGGGAATGTCAAAGTTAACTTGTACCTTAAAGGGTGTGGCACTTCCAAAGTAGTTGCTGGAAGTAGATTGTCGCCCCTGGGTAGCTGTTGATGGATTTGGGCAAATTTCTCCATTATCGCATTCCTTTGTCGCTCGAGGGCCTCTTTGAGCAATATTTTGATAAGATCTCCTACCCCCTTGTCTTTATTTTTATCCGCCATGGGAGGCCGTCAAGATTTGCGAAGCTGGTCTTGCAAAGGTTCAAGCCCTAACTCCTTATATCCCGACCTCGTTGGGGACATGCAAAGAAAGACAGAGAAAGAGTAGGTCGCTCTGATACCATTGATCCAGATTTAAACAGGAACACAACAAATTACAGATATAACCATACACACAAAGATGCAACATAAATAATACTTCATTTCATTACTGTAAAATACTGAAATATGCTTACAAACGAAAATGGAAATAAACTAGCTAGGGTGGTGGTAACTTATCTCTGAGAAGAGATGTGGCAGCTACATGCCTTTGAACTATCTTACAATGAGGCTTGAAGGCCTATGTAATGTTGAGAAACAATGGAGATTCCTAAACATCCAAAAACCTAACCCTAGGAGATGAAGCGCCAAACTGTGGGCCCCGTTTTGGGTAAATTGGTACATCAACTTCGTGGGGTCATAACATTGGCATATGATCTCCATTTGACATGCACAATACCTCGTTAGAAAGATCTATCCTAGGAATACAAGTTTTGGATGTGAAACATTGGACCATGGACCCAAGTTGCTCCCATTTTTCCCAAAAAAACATCGTTTAGGGCCTCAAAACAACTCCGGAAGTTCAAGACCCGAAAAACTTCTAAAAATAGTAAATTATGCTACAATTAAGGAAAATGAAAAGATGAAAGAAACAACGGTGGGAGTCCAAGTGGAATTGGTAGGTGGCCACCAATATCCACTTAGATCAAATGATTATCAAGATTAATTATTCTGATATTACATGCAAATTCATTCCATGCATGCTTTCCACTTGTCAACAGGGGAATGAGTTAGTTAAGTGAAGTGAACTGAATTGGGGCTCCTCTTTTCTAGGAGCGCACCCACATGCAACAAGAAAATCACATGCATGAGTTGAAGAGGGCGGAATTCTTCATGTCAAAGGAGTGCGCTCAAGTGGAGGGTGCATTCACTAAGCACATGTGCTCAAGTGGAGGGTGCATTCACTAAGCATGATGGAGTGCGCTCCACTAGGGTGTAGTTGTTTAGCCTGAAGGAGTATGCTCAAATATAATGCAACTCTTGTCATCTAGGAGTGTGTTTTTTGCCAAGGAAAGTGCTTTTCTCTTACTTTTATGTGTGTGTTACATGGCGAACAAAGCTAGTTTCTAAGTCAATAAAAACTATGTCTTCACCTATCTTTGGACAATATAAGACAAGTTCTCTTAAGAATAAGGTGACGAAACTTAAAAAACATAACTTAGGAGGATGCAGCACTTAGAGAAAACATAAGGATAGTCAACCAAATAACATGACAACACTAGATATCTTGCAACAATAGTTCATGTAGGCTACAAAGTTGAGGTAGGAAAAAATTTTGGAGGGTCATTGTCGCAGTAATAACAAAGTGATACTTCTTGCAAAGTTCAACAACAAAATATTTGTCCATAACAAATTTGGGTAAAAACAATGGCTTGTCCTCGAACCCATAAATTCAAATTATCATATTATCTTATTTTTCTTCATGGAACCCTTTTCCCTATAAGAAATGTTATGGTTGTCATAATATCCTTGTAGGTTCACGTCCAATTATCATATAATTAACTTCTCTCACAAATAAATCTTAAATTCTGTAGATATGAATGGGGGCTTTATGTCTCCATAATACTAGATACCAAAACTGAATTGGTTCATCGTCATGATCAAAATTGATTTTATGGAGTAAGTCATTGAAAAAATGAAAATATACAAAAGTTGTTATTAAATATGTTGTCATGAAAAACCTATGGGTCTTTGACAAAATCACGACCTAGAAGGCTAGCTCGTTTTAGATGATGTTCACCTAGTCAAACAAGGAGTCTCTTTTATAAGAATAATACAACGCATAGAATACAAACCTTAGACATTGGATGTGGTTTCTTGTCCCATTACTCAGGCAAAATGCTAAGAAATTTTTTTGTAAGGATTTGCAAATATGGAAATATCCAAGAAAGAAATGTTAGAGGGAGACTAGAAGGCTAGTAAGATGATTTCCTAAATAATGTTCATTCCACCATCTTGAGTGTTTAGGAAACTACCAGCTTCAGGAAACTTTAATATATTATTTGGCTCTGGAAATTTGAATATCTTTTTGAATGCTTTAGGGGTCAAAGGATTTGGATTCCTCTTTACTCTTAATTTGATTGTCCTTGTATTTGGATCAAAATGTCATGCACAAAGGTAGACTATTTCTTTGAAGTGAAAAATTCAAGAACATAAGTAGCATTTTCTAACCCACTGGTCTAAATTTTTTTATTCTTCTTTTCTTAATCAATTGATAAATTTACATACCATTAGTATGTAGTTCACTAGTGAAAGCTTTTTTCCTGGCATGCAAGCAAGTTAAAAGTGTCACCACA
This sequence comes from Pinus taeda, assembly GCA_000404065.3. Classification (NCBI taxonomy): domain Eukaryota; kingdom Viridiplantae; phylum Streptophyta; class Pinopsida; order Pinales; family Pinaceae; genus Pinus; species Pinus taeda. Next base: position 56,127 of record APFE031013460.1, on the reverse strand, counting down.
AATTGTTTCCTTCTTTCTTTTAGTATTTATCTTCCATTTGTACTTAGCCTAATATGTGATTAATTATTGGCATTCTTAGTAGCTCTTAGCTATGAGTTCCTTGTTCTCTAATATAATTACTAGTTTTCATTATTTTGCATGTGAATTATGTTGCACGAGACAGACCCACAAATAGAAATTTAATACATTAAGGCTGACTTTTTTAGGAGGTGATGGAAACAAATCTCAAATTGTTAACACTATCATGTCCCTTCAACATGGAGATTGATCCACTTTTAATTTCATTTATTGATATTAGTACCATGAAAAATCGGGAAATTAATGACATGAGATGATTATTCTATTACAAAATATTTGTTGATTGTGATGGGTGGTGTATAGGTAAAATTGTGCAGAGTGGGAAATGTGTGTGGATAAGAGGATATGCCAAGTGAGAAATGTGTGCGTAGTTGGAAATGTGTGTGGATCAAAGGATGTGCCCCAAGTGAAGGGATGTGTAGAATGGGGAATATGAAGTTTCTTCCACACATGTTATATTTTACTAGGTATAAAATTATTCAAGAGAATGAAACTTTGGGGGTTAACATTTGGATCTAGCTAAGGATACCAACCCTATTTTAGGTTACCAATAACCCAAATCATGGCCAGTTTCCTAGTCCATTGGGCTATGGAGTATGAAATTCACATGATTTTATTTATGTAGAATATATTATGTGTACTTTATAATACAAGAATGCAAGATAATGTGTTATGTGAAGAAATGTTTGAGATGCTTCCCATTCACCGGGAAGTCGAGTAATTGATCATCCATTCTCTTAAGGATATATGAATTGCATCCATCGATTTTGTGTATGAAATAAGGTCCAATCCATAACGAATTAAAATTCTAATGCATGGATGGATTTTCATTTTCCTTATTCCAAAGCACTACAATTTTTCCTATTTGAAAAGCTCTTGTTAGCAGCCCCTTCACTAAAATTCTTAGCAACAATGTCTTGTCTTCTACGAATGTTTTTAAAGGCTTCTTGTCTTTGTTAGAAAATTATACTACAAAGCAATGGAACACATAAAATATTGTAGAAATATAAACACATAAAATAATAGAGACACAAATATACGTGGTTCACCCAATTTGGGCTACATCCACAGAGAAACATCAAGTCCTTCCTTTTATATTATCCAGCAAAATGAAGAGATACAACCTACAGTAGATCTGTTGTAATTCCCTATTTGCTCTCAATCTCCTCTCCCTTCTTCACTTAGAATACACACCTGCATAGACGCAATACAATTCCCTCATATATAGTGAGGGATTGATTCTAGGGAAAAAAAACCCTAAATTAAACATAATGTCTACCGTCAGATTTCCGCCTAATGAACAACCCAAATTGACTTCGAAATTATAACATTTTACAAGGCAATTTTACATATATTTTTAGCCATCGCCCCTCTCCCCCCCCCCATTAGACCCCCCTAGTGGCACACATTTACGGGTGGCACTGCCACCACATTACGAACTAGGGTCCAATGTGACGATACCTTTGAATAAAGAAGATAATTAGGCTCCACACCCAACAATATTTTTCTTCCAATTGCATTAGTTGATGTACCCTATTTTGGACTACATAAGAATCAATTTCATCCAAATAAGTTATTGTAGAAATGGAATTTATCGGCATATGTATGGGTAATATTGCATCCTTCCCATATACCAGGTAGAACAGGGATTGTCCATTACTTTTCCTTAGAGTAAGTATACTAGCCCATAATGCATCTAGAAATTTCTTGATCCAGTGCCATTGGAAGATAAAGTAGCAAAGGAGGAAGTGATTCCAAGAGTGATGCTGATAAGTGGAAAATAATTGTTGCAAGAAATCAAGAAAAAAAAGAGGTACAATTTTCTTTATTTGATATGCCTAGAGTTGCACTTACTAATAAGAATTTGAGCGATTTTTTTACCGAAACATAGGCATTGCTAGATGATTTTTTTGATATTATTTTTGATGAGTTTCCAAATGCCTTACCTCCCATAAGAAACATCACTTACCACATAGACATGATTCTAAGTGTAGGTTTACCAAATAAAGCAACCTAGAGAATGACACCCAAGGAGAATGAAGAAATCATAAATAAGGTTCAATACATGTTGGATAAGGGACTGATCAAAGAGACTCTAAACCCTTGTGTTGTACCTATAGTTTTGAGTCCAAAGAAGGATGGAGGATGGAGAATGTGCACCAATTCTTGAGTAATAAACAAGATAACTATTAGGTTCAAATTTCCCCTACCTCCTGTGGATGATTTAATGGACTATTTGAGCAGGGAAAGTTTTTTTTCAAAATAGATCTGAAAAGTGGGTATCATTATATTATAATGAGAGAGGGTGATGAATGGCAGACAACTTTAAAAACTAATGATGGATATTATGAATGGATTTTCATGCCTTTTGGCTTGACCAATGCACTTAGTACCTTTATGAAGCTTGTTGAGCCCTGAAATTACATATCTCCTATACATTTTCCTAAACGTTTTCACCCACCTGGACCTTGTAGGCTATCAACATCATTGCATATTAATCCTAAAAGAGAATTTAAAGTGGTTTTTTAACTATGTCTTTATGTTTGTTGTTTGAACTAGATTTTTCTTATGAGCTCCGGAATGCAGCCACTTTCCGCAAATGGTTCAACTTTCCACAGCCGTTTTTGTTAAACTCCAGGTTGCAGGTGTCATCTGGAAAAACCAGAAATGTTGGCAGTTAGAAATGACCTGGACATGGATCAGGTCCTATTGGTCTAGCCGGATTCATCAAATAAAGTTGTGGTCAACGGTGGTCAAAGAAGGGTCTAATGAAGGAGTACGACGGTAGCTGGACTCTGTTTTCAACCACGTGAAGGATTCGTGGCCGTTTCTAGATCCCTGGAGGCACGTGGACACCTGTAGGCTTCTCCACGATGTGAATCCAACAACCGTTTTCAATAGATTGCATAATCTCGGAAACCATGATGCTAAATCCATGGACGATGTCTTTTACGTGTCCTCTGTCAACTTAATTTCACAGGAAAATAGTTATAAAGCTTTTTTTATCAATAACGTGTTTCTATACGCATAGAGTTAATCTTTTGTTAATGTAATTTTGCTGTTAAAACTTGTTGTGTCGTGACACTAGTTCCGCTGTGATAACGTTGTTTTGAAATATAAAAGAAGACTCTGTTTCTACATGATTGCGTGAGCATAATTCTTGACTGGTAGCCTGTTGGCCGAGGCTGTGCAGAGGGCCCCTGCACATTGAGGTTTCGTTTTCCTTATTGCTGTACAAGTTTCATATATTGTTTCTTTATTTCTATTGCACATGCTTCATAATTATCCACCTGTGTATATATTTCATCCATGGTATCAACATTTCGTTTCTGTTCATGATTTTACAAGCTTTGTATATTGTCGTTAACGCTTATCAGTGTGTGTGTGTGTGTGCTTCAGGTTAGAGTAGGCCCGGGCATTTTCATATAGTTTTTTTTGCAATAGCTAGTGACATGGAATTAGCTTCTCTGCTGACTTTACTTTCTTTAGTTTCTTTAAATTCCAGTGATGCTTTGACTTCAGTTTTATTTACTTGCTTTAGTAGTTAGTTTGGATATCAGATTGCTTATGTCATTGATGATTATCTCCAAAATCCATAGCTTAGACTACCTGGCGAGGAATCAGACTATGATTGATGTGATTTGATTTTAGTTTTACTTTTTTGCAATTAAATAATCAGATTGCTCATGTTATTGATGATTATCTCCAAAAGGCATAGCTTAGACTACCTGGCAAGGAATCAGACTATGATTGATGTGATTTGAGTTTAGTTTTACTTTTCTGCAATTAGATAATCAGATTGCTCATGTAATTGATGATTATCTCTGAAAGCCATTGCTTAGACTACCTGGCGAGGAATCAGACTATGAATGATGTGATTTGATTTTAGTTTTATTTCTTTGCTATTAGACATCAATTCGCTCATATCATTGACGTTATCTCTGAAAGCCATAGCTTAGACTACCTGGCGAGGTATTGAACTATGAATGATGTGAATTGCTTTTACTTTTATTAGATTTCAATTTTCAATTTTCTTGAGTGCAGTAGCTTAATTCATTTTTCTGTATTTAGATAGCAGCAGGGATAGTGGTTTCATGATCAATAGTTCTCTATTTGTTTGATTAGAATAGTAGCACATTTTTCATTCTTTTTCAAGTATTAATTTCATCACTAGTATGTTCTAAGACCCTCTGAAGTGTTAAGATCTGGAAATCATTATAGAGGACATCATTGCCTTAAAATCTACATCCATAATTGCCTTCTAGAGTTATTTCCATTCACATTAGGAGACAAACAAAGATAAAAACCCCCAAAACAAAATAAAAAATCAAAAACGACAAAAGTAAGAAATAGGTTATCTTGCACATATAGTACGCCACACTTCATCAGCTTATGAATCCTGGATTGATAATTAATGTAGCAATTTAGGACACACTAAATTGACCAAACATTTTGGCGCCATTGCCAAGGAAGTGTAACGAGGTAACCAATTTCTTAAAAAAAAAAAAAGGGAAAAACTGATAACTTCTTGAAGTATGCTCTCCTCTTGCACCTAGCGTGATCTGGAGGATCAGAAAAGAGAGTTTTTAGTTCAATAATTTCTTGATTATGCTCTCTTCTTGCACCTAGTGTGATTTAGAATATCAGAAAAAGAATTATTAGCCTAACTAGAAAAAAAAAAAACAAAAACAAAAACAAAAAACAAAAAATGACATTCATAGAGCAAGAGATTCTAGGGGGAAGGTTTATAGCTAGGGCCAAGAGTTCGATTTTCACAACTCCAGCTACTTCAAGGCATAGACAAGATTCACCCCCATCTACTCCTAGCCTTAAGATTCCTGGAATTCAAGGAGCAATAGCTGAATTAGAGGATTCTCCTACACTATCTACCAAATCTCACCTAGGAGAAGACCCTTTCTTCACTTCTACAGGAGAACATATTGTGATCAAAGAAGTAGAATCATCTGAAGGAGAGAAGGAAGAAACTCTCTCTCGTCCACCCTTGATATAAGAACCAGAAGACTCTAAGGAAACTATCATGATGGAGGATGTAGTAAATGGATTTGGGGGTAGAGGTAGAGGAGGAGGATATAATGCAGGCAACAATAGTGGAGGTGGAGGTAATAATGGAGGAAATAGGGGAGGAGATAAATCATTTGGATTCCCTATAGTTGATGAGGAAACTCATACAACAATGAAGAACATCTCACCATCTGTCCTCCCAAACTTATATGGGTTGCAAAGTGAGGATCCTGAAGCATTTATGTTTGAGTTTGAAGTCGTGTGCCGAACCTATGACTATATGGAAGACTCTCAAAAACTCAAACTGTTTCCTTCAACATTGAAGGGAGCCGCTTTGAAATGGTTCATGGGATTAGTCACCCAATCTATTAGGACTTGGAATGATATGAAAAAAACATTTTTGGATAGACACCTGGACTACTGTATGCCCACCAATCACAAGGATGAGGTATTCAAAATGATGCAAAAAGAAGATGAAAACTTGGAGGATTTACTTGAAAGATTTCAATACAACTTAAAGAGAGCAAAATTGAGTAACTTAGATGAGGAAACCTTGAAAGCCCTTCTATTGAAGGCCATTAGAGATGAATGGATAGATATTTTAAACGTGATGGGGAACGAAGATATTTCTCAACTTCCACTTCGTGATATCGCAGAACTATGTGTCCATCTCTCAAGGGGGAAATCTAAAACAGGAAAAGGGCCTAGAGATCCTTCTCTTATTAGAGAAAACAAATCTACAACTGGATCAGTAAGTAGGTCAGAGATTGGAAATATGCTTGATGAATTCAAAACTGATATTCTAGGGAGTCTTATTGAACAACTAGACACCCTTAAAATACAAAACAAGCAGAAAACAGAGGCGGATGCTTTGGCCATCTTTTGTCCAAAATGTAGGAAAAAACATGCTCTAAGGGAATGCCCCTTGGATGCAAAATTTGTAGAAACCTGTATCATTTACTCAGAAAGTCATGAAACCAAGGATTGTCCTTCAATCCCTGGGCTCAAAGCTGTCTTTCAAGAAGATCCAAATTCAGTAGAATCCCTGTGTTTTGTTTCAAGAAGACCTTGGCAGGGGCAACAAAATAAAGGATTTAACAATCCTATGAACTTTCAACCCCCGCCAAATTGAATTCTTGGCAACAACCTTGGCCCCAACCTCAAAATCCATATCAATCATGGGCACAAGGGATGCAAAATCCTTATGGGATATTTTCTCAATTTTATCAATATCCTCCATCTTTTCAAAATCAACAGAATCCACAACTTCCAAATCAAAACCCACAGCTTTCATTGCCATTTCCACAACAACAACCTTCTCAACAAAATCCAAATCCTCAACTCTTGCTTCCATTTCAACAAAAGACAAATCAACTACCAGCTTAGCCATTGCCAAATCCTAACAATAAAAATCCTCATAATGCTTACATGGTAGAAGGACAACAATTTCCTACCTATATGATTGTTCCTCTTAATGATGTACAACTCAGGTCTGGTAGAGTTTTAGAAAAACCTTCTATAGATGTTCAAAAGCAAGGTACTTCTGAGGAGGATTCTCTTAAAGTCAATAAAGGTTCTGAGGAAGAATCTGTTCAAAACCCAAACATTCAAAAAGAAAAAGAAAAAGAGTCAACCCCCACAACTCCTATAGTTGAGCAACCTGCATCTTCATCTACACCTCCTTTCCCTAAAAGAATACAAATTGACAAAGGGGTGGAAAAACAAATCTTGTTGCCTGACTATTATTTTCTAGATGAATTAAAGAATGTCTATATCAAGATTCCCTTGCTACAAGCCATTAGAGAGATTCCTATTCTAGCAAAAACAATAAAGGAGTTGAGTCTCAAAAGACTAGGAAGGAAACCAAGAGATATAAGAAGAATCCACCTGGTAGGAAAAATTACAGATATCATGATGGGAAAAATTACCATGTAGAAGTATGTAGATCTAGGTAGTCCAATTGTCAAGACACATATTAATGGGATAGAAATTCCAAACACACTGATTGACTTAGGGGCTACTATCAACATTATGAGTAGACAGACTATGGAATAGCTTAAACTTCCTAATCTTCTTTTTACACCCACCTTACTGCAGCTCGCAGATAGATCAATAATCAAACCAGATGGTGTATTAGAAGACATTTCAGTCTCCTTAGATTCTTGGCAATATCCAGTAGATTTCATGATTTTGACTCCCAAGAGTAATTTAGGAGGGCACCCAATCATGTTAGTAAGACCTTCACTAGCCACAGTTGATGCTTTCATTAGTTGTAGATCTGGGGATATGTACATTTCTGATGGTAGTTCGACTAAGAAATTCAATTTGTATCCTCCAACAAAAGCAATTACAGAAGTAGGAGACAATGAATGGATCGATGATGAGGACACTATACAACCTGTCTTTACCATGAAGATAGTCAAATTCTGAACACATTAGAAAATTTTGAAACATCTTCAGAATATGACCACACACAATTTCAGTTAGATTCTGACATTGAGTATTTATCATCAAGACAAATGTCTCTTTACTCTATGGAAGAGTTCAGTAGTTCCACCATTGAGATTTTTGCAGATAAAACATTGAATATCAACAAAAATTTGGAAAAATCACAACAGGAAGAACTAACCAAAATCTTACAAAAACATTCTACTGCATTTGCATGGGAGTATACTGATACGAAAGGTATTGACCCTAAGACTTGCATCCATCATATCTACATTGACGAAGACAGTAGACGAATCCAAATCTTAGGGAGATAGTGAAAGAAGAGCTCCAAAAATTACTCAATGTAAACTTCATTTATCCAATTTCAGATAGCTGATGGGTTACTCCTTTGGTTATAGTACCTAAAAAGAATGGTAAATGGAGGGTATGCATTGATTATAGTGAATTGAATAAAGAGACTTTGAAGGATCACTTTCCTTTGCCCTTTATCGATCAAGTATTAGATACATTAGCAGGCAAAAAGTAATTTTCATTTCTGGATGGTTTTAGTGGTTATAATCAAATTCAGGTAGCACCTAAAGATCAAGATAAGACCACATTTACATGTCATGGGGAACTTTTGCTTATCGATTGCTTCCTTTCGGTTTATGTAATGCCCCCGCAACATTCCAAAGAGCAGTACTAGGAATTGTTTCTGATCTAATCCATGATTGTGTAGAAGTATATATGGATGGTTTTACAGTTTATGGTGATTCGTTTGAAGAGGCACTAGAAAATTTGGAAAAAGTTCTTATAAGATGTAAAGAAACAAATATGTCATTAAGTCATGAAAAATGCTTTATGATGTTTATTGAAGGTATTGTTTTGTGACATCATATTTCAGGGGATGGGATTAAAGTTGATAGATTAAAATTTGAAGTCATCTCCAAGTTGCCTATTCCAAATTGTCAAAAAGATGTTAGAAGTTTTCTGGGATTTACTGGATACTATAGAAGATTTATAGAAAACTTTACCAAAATAGCATCTCCACTTTTCAAACTGCTTACAAAAGACTATGAATTCAATTGGGGTCATGATTGCCAATCAGCATTTGAAACTTTGAAAACAAGAATATCTGAAGCACCCATCTTGAGAGGACCAAATTGGAAACTTCCTTTCCATATTTCTACAGATGCTTCAGATACAGCTCTAGGGGCTATGTTGGGACAAAAATATCTAGTTCCTTATGCCATTTACTATACGAGTAAAAATTTAACTCCCACTGAGTTGAACTATACTGTGACTGAAAAAGAATTCTTAGCTGTTGTTCATGCAATCAATAAGTTCAGACATTATATAACAAGGTATGAAACTTTTATTCATACTGATCATTCTGCAATTAGATATCTAATGAATAAACCTATTACTAATGGCAGAGTTACAAGATGGCTCCTACTTTTACAGGAATTCAATATCACTGTGTTGGATAGACCAGGGAAACAAAATACAGTAGCTGATTTCTTGTCTAGGATTCAGAATACTAAAGAAGATTCTCCTGTAGAGGACAAGTTTCTTGATGAATATTTATTTGCAGTAACTACTAAGACCCCTTGGTATGCAGATATAGCTAACTATTTGGTTACAGGGAAACTACCTTCACATTTATTTCCTGGTGAAAGAAGAAATATTATTCAGGAGAGTTCAAAATATTCATGGATTTCTAACGAATTGTTTAAAACAGGGCCAGATCTTGTGATCAGAAGATGTGTTAGAGAAGATGAAATTCCTGATATCTTCAAAGCATGCCATGATGAACCATGCGGCGGACACTTTGCTGACAAAAGGACAACCTATAAAATCATCTCTTTGGGATATTATTGACCATCCCTCTTCAAAGATGCAAAACAATATGTCAAAAGGTGTGACAGCTGCCAAAGAGTAGGGAAACCTACCCTTTCAAATGAAATGCCATTGCAGCCACAGGTACTCATCAAAACCTTTGAAAAATGTGCTTTAGATTTCATTGGACCTATTAACCCACCATCTAAGAAAAAAGGGTATATATTGGTATGTACTGATTATGTCACTAAATGGGTAGAAGCCAAAGCATTATTTTCTGCTATTGAGCATTCATTTATTAGCTTTCTTTATGAGGATATTTTTACTTGCTTTGGTGTTCCAAGAGAAATTGTGACAGATCAGGGAAGTCAATTCACATCCAACCTGGTGGAGAAGCTGATGGAAGAATACAAAGTCAAGCACAGAAAATCTACTCCTTACCATCCGCAAGCAAATGGTCAAGTGGAGTTTACAAACAAAGTTCTTGAAGGCATCATTACCAAGACTTTTCATCTACATAGAAGAGATTGGGCAGAAAGGCTTCTTGAAGCCTTATGGGCCTAAAAAACTACGTGGAGGAATACAACAGGACATTCTCCCTATGAACTTGTTTATGGGAAAGAAGTCCTGCTCCCCATTGAGTTCCAAGTTAAAACTTTCAAGATAGCAGTTTAGTTGGGAATGAATCTATCAAAAGCCCAAAAGCATATAATGAAGCATTTGAATGAACTAGATGAGATCAGACAAGAATCAATCGTACGAACTTATCTAGTTCAATATCAAAGAGCTAAGTGGCATGACAAATACATTAAAGAGAAAAATTTCCAAGAAGGATACTGGGCATTGCTATTTGATTCCAAGTTCAAGGATTTCAAAGGTAAATTTCAGACTCATTGGCTTGGGCCATATGAGATCGACAAAGTCTTTAGAAATGGAGCGGTAAGAATCAAAACCATTGATGAGTATCAAACTCCTCTTATTGTGAATGGTCACCGATTAAAGATCTATCATAAGCCACTCTCAAAGGACAAATTTGTCAAAATCTTTCAGGATAATTCTGCAATAAGGCTGGTGAAGAAGAATCCTTCTTCTCCACCAGCCTAGTCCTCGTTCTTTTTCTGTAAAAAAAAATAAAAATAAATAAATAATAATAATAAAATTGTATAAGCCTGAAAACCAATCACTGATTGGCAGTCTTATACAAAAAATACAAGGCGAAAATCAAAACCTTCTGACGCCCTATATTTTCCAAAAAAAAAAGTCTCTCTCATTTCATAGTTTTATGTCACTTCACTTCATTTCACTCCACTTCACTTCATTTCACTCTACTTCACTCCATTCCACTTCATTTCATCTCATTCCGCCAATAAAAATATTTTCATAACCAGTTTTCATTCATTCAGCCCTCATTCGTTCATCTCCATTCAGTCATATGTTCATTGTATCAGTTTCCGCAGCTAAATCCTGTTTCCGCAGCTAGAAACTGATTCCGCAACCAGATGTTGATTTCGCAGCCAGCACTCTGTTATTCAACAATGATAGTTAGATGCTAGCCCAATAATAAAAAGAATCAAATGCAAGTATGACCAAAGACCTATGTTGAAGACATGAGGCACCTAAAAGCATCAACAAGGAGCAGCTAATCAAAGGTTAATGGGCAAAAAGTGGCAAAAATTCCAAGGTACGAGTAAAATTTATTTCAAATAGCATTCAAGGCACATTTTTATATAGTCATGAAACCACAGCTCCATTATATGCAATGATTGGCATTGATAGTTTCCATAACCGTTCCACAACCTTTACATGATCCCTCCACGAACCGTGCATTAATTTTTAAACGGCCTCATGATCAGCCTCCGAATTTAACTCACGTTGGTTGTACTTTGACACTCCACCTGTAATTATGGGGACGTAATTGATTTGATCACGGCTCTTCTCCGCTACACAAATTCCGCAACCATTTTGTGAGCATGATAATGTCTACTCTGCAGCCATCCAGTTTAAAATTTTGCCAAGCTCACTTTACTCCCCTACTGTTCTGTTGAAGTTACATTTGCATTCTTACCCTGTTCACATAAACCTTCGCTCCGCTCCATGAACTCATTCCCACTACCTATTCTATGTTTCTCCATTTGCAATCACTGGACTTTTCTCCATAAACCATGTCCATTCCCCGCTAACACAGCCATTGTATCTCCGTTCATCCATTACTCACGCAGACATATTTTAAGGCAGGAGGAAAGGGATGGGTCTTTTGTTAAGAGCAGGACCGGAAGGGCCCAAGTTCATGGAGGGGTATCCGCAATTGAAAGGCATACTTAAGAAGTTACGGTTCATTCAAAAATTCAGAGGCTACAAAAAGGAAATTACAAAAACTTTTGTGAGGTCTTTTGATGGTATGGAGGTTGAGGTTGGAGATCTTAAGTTTTCAGTTACTGAGGCATCTATAGCAGCCGCTACAGAACTCCCACAGGAGGGAGAACGGTGGTTCAAGAACAAGAGCTTTGACGAGAAGGCCTGGAGGGTTATCCTAGGCAATCCAAGTATGGATATAACTATTTTCAAACGAGGAATCCCTGTCTATGCTTTAGAAGAAAAGAGGGCCAATTTATTATTGATTATCCAAAAGTTCATTACCTTTGAAGGACGTTTTGGGTCAATGTATATGTATCACACCTAGTTGCTGATGAATTTCTTAGAAAATCAAACCCTCAATCTGCCTTACTTTTTATTGAATAGTTTGAAAAATATGTCCGTAACTGTCCAGAAGAATTTGGAGGGCGTAGAACCCCACCTGTAGCATCATGGGCTTGTGAAAATTTTAATTGAAAAACAGTTAAAGGATAAGAAGGACACCTGGGAATAGTTTTTGGTTAGAAACTTCTTTCTTGATCCTTTTCTTCCTCCTCTTCATATTCTATGTAAAATAATTTCTTCTCAGCACACTTATGACCTTTAGTGCATTTGCTATCACAATTGTAACAAAGCTCTTTTTCTCTTTTTTCTTCAAATTATTTTGGTGTCACTCTTGTAGGTTGTGGAAGGCTAGGAGAAAGAACACTTCTATCTTTATAGTTGTGAGGGGTATGCTTCCTGGTTTCCATAATTTTGCTTTCCACTATGTCACAAAGCCCTTTTACTCTTTCCAATTGTTGTTGTGTTGCTCCAAAGAAGGTGTTGCTCTTTGTATCCTCATAATGTGCTATCATTTCCTCTGTGAAAATTGACCACGTAACAAGTTATTTACGAGAACAAATCCCTTCATACCATAAAAATTGATCCAGTTATAAATATGAAGATGCAATACATACCTTGTGTAATAGTTGTACACCATGTAGATCAAAATATTTCTCCATCTGAAGTATCCAATTTACCGGATCCTTGCCATCAAACTTCCTCATCTTGCTTTTTCTTGA
>APFE031013460.1:0-29324 GCA_000404065.3 Pinus taeda | reverse complement strand
AAATAAATATTTCCAAAACATAAGTATAGCAAGTTGAAGTTGAAGAAGATTGGGCCCTGAAAAATATTAAGAAATTTTTCAACTAATGCCTATGAAATTGAGATACCTTTTGATATAGGGATTTCCACCATCTTTAATGTGGTAGATTTGTAGCCTTACATGGAACTTGAAGGTGAGAAGGACACTGATCAAGAGAAGGTTCAACAGAAAAACCAACTACCTACAGCCAAGAAATTGTAGATGGAAAAGACCCTTAACTAGAAGGTTGTCAAAATAACTAGAAAGAAGGAGTATTATGAATACTTGGTTAAGTGGAAGGATCTCCCAACTATTATGCAACTTGGATGAGTGCTACAAAGATACATAAATATGGAAAACTAGTTTCAAACCTCATGGCCAAGAGTCCATGAAAACCTTTTGTTCTCTGGGAGTCTGATGCAGGGGCACTAGGCCAAGAAAAATCCATTTCCACATGGATACTTTGATTTTCTTTGTAATTTTGCAATTATGATATGTAGAGGAATATGTGTTTGTAAAATTTTTAAGATGAATTATCCTCATGGATGTACATATTCTATTTAATTTGGTGGCATTCAATATTCTAGAATAGGGACACCTCTAAGAATCTCTAAGTGTTATTGGTTACAACTCCATTTTTTCTCATGGAGATATTTTATTATGGTTGAGAGATATAAAGAAAAGAGAGAACTGATGTTTGAGGCTCTTACACCTATGTGATGTTACCCTGATTATGTAATCATATTCTATATGAATTGTAATAGCATTTGCATGTGTTTCTTAGTTTATTGCATGTCTAAATTGTGTTATATTAATGTTTATAGAATATTGATGGTTGAGAATCCACATAAATTAGTTTGTGATTACATTGATGATGTCAAGTAGAATTACTGAGAGCTCAAGAGATGGTCAAAATCACTAGGTTGAGGGAACTCAATATGGTTGAAAACATGTTTCATATGATCACACTCTAATATGGTCAACTGTGGAAGTTTCGGGACAAGTTAAAGGTGGTTTCATGCTCAAAGAGGAATCTTACGCTTTTGGAGTGAGGCAAAGTCTGATTGTCCCCCCCACCTCCTTGGCCCCCATGTAGTCCATAAAATCTGTGGATTTATCCTTGACACTCTCCACCATCTAATTATCTTGTGGGCCAAATATTTTTGGTGCCTCCCAACCCCTCCCCCACCCCTAAAATTACGATAGACCATTGGATCCAACTTCCCTTGATCACACACTTGAAATCAAATTGGCCAATAGTGAAGCGGAACACCTAAGGAGTTGGGTATCCACCTGAGCTGCTTTAGATATTATCACTTCCTTGTTTGTTGCCATTGATTCTTTCATGGTTTGTCATGTTTTCTTTTTGTTTTCCCATTCTTGTTTCCCTATCTCTAATGCCTCTTGTAGCATTGTTACTTTCTATTTTTGGATCTTATTACCTTCCATTAAAAATCGATTTGCAAGTGTAATCTTTGAAGTTTTATGATCCCTTTCCTGTTCTTTTGGTTCCAAACTTTCCAGCCTTTCCCTAGCCTTCATCAATTCCTGAACATAGAGATCTGATGACCAAGTAAGCGGTGTAGATGTGGGACTATAAATGGTTGACTCTTCTTTATTTTTGCTACTCTTATTTGCTTTATTTGTATGGGGTTGTTTTCTTCTTCTTTGTTCCCATTTAAAGCGAGAAAGTCTACACTTTAAAATGCCCCAATATTGTTCTTCATTTACCCAAATCCACTTCCCTATTTTGATTGTTGAAGCAATTTTGACTTGGCCTGAGTGATTTGTTTCCACAGAGTCTGAGATTTCCTTGCCATTGTTTTCCATTTTGGAATGAAATGGCAGTCTAGCATCTATTACTTCATGCGACAGAGATGATGACTCTAGGTCAATTCTATCAAATTTGAACATTTCATTAAGAAAGTAGTCTAATATTCACACTAAATCAATTTGTCAAATTGAGTGTAGTGTAGGTGTGTTGTCTTTTTTTTTTTCTTTTTTTTTTGTCAGTGACATGATTACCTATCTTGATTCTCAAAAACAATAGGTAAATGTTGATTTTATTCATGGACCAGGGGTCTCTGGTGATCGTTAGATTGTTGAACTTATGCAAAAGATAATTGTATGATTATGAACCTGATTTATCAGCCTTCTCTATTGACCATTACAATTTGAACGCATGTTTTTACTATCATTGGAGGGTTCTTAGTAACGGAAAATAAAAGAAGCTTTGTTTTAATCATTTGCCAATAACATATGTATAATTTTTGTTTCAAATTTCATTTCATCGTTTAGTTAATGATTAGATAAAATGATTTTGTTATTGCAGCCAAAGGTGAAGAGGACAATGAGAATTTTACAGTGAAATCCCATACCAGTGAATAATCGACTATATGAGGCTTGCAGCAAAGAGACTCATATAAGCCAGAGAACCATCTTCATTGTACGATGTTCTAATTTGTAGGAAGAAGAAAAATAAAAGGATGACATCATTTACAAAAGATATGATTGCATGACAACTTCATGCCATGAGCAAGAAACTTAAAAATAAATTAACAAATTGGATGTTGCGACTGCCTATAGCGATTTAAAAAAAATTGTGCATTGATTGCCCTTTTATGAGGAAGAGGCATTAAAGGACATAATGTCGTGGAACTTGAATAACATCCAGACAAGGGCGACTATAAAAAAGAGGGAAAGATAATGACAAAAATAAATTATTTTGGAAGGAAAGTTGGTAATTTCTATCTTTTATTTTCTTTTGATTGGTTTCTTTTGATTGCATCACAAACTCTCTGCCTTTGAATGAATTTATATTTTTATGAGTCTGATGATAAATCCAAATTGTGGATTTTGTTCGATTGAAGAGACAGAGATAAGGAGGAATATAATTCCATTCCTTTTTGTCTTTTGTTTTGGATCGTATTAAGTAAAGGATTCATGATTTGGTTCATCCCTGGAGGTGAGAAAGCTTATTATTATGTTTGTTATATATAAGTTGATTTCGCCATGTTGAAGAACAATGAAAGTTTAAATTCCACCTGTCAGAATGCCACGATAGATAGGAAGTTGATTTTGAAGGTTGTGATACTCATTACACTGGTTGAGCAGCAAGAAGAGGACATTTAGTTGCAACAATTCCACTTTTATTTGAGCATGTCATTATCTATTATCTGATGAATTCTTGTTTTTCTCTAACATTGTAATTGGGTGCATTCTCAGTGGTAGCCAATGCCCTTTTCAAAATTGATTTCTTTCTAATAGGAGAGTTGGAGGAGAAAATTGTGAGAATCGATGATTTGTTAAATTTATTTTAAAAATTAATGATGTCTATTATTAATGACATTGTCCAAATCAACAAGGACAACCTCTCTGAAATTCAAACCTGTTTGAAAAATACATAAGATATGATTGAGCTTTTACAACTCGAATCTCAATTCCAGAGAGAAGAAGTACATGAATTACAGAAGAAGAATTCTAAACTTGTTCTTATTCAGAACAATAGTTTGTTTGAGCCTAATCATCAGCTAGAGAATGATCAAAGTGATACAATTATTTCAGGAGAAAATTTAGATGCAGATAAATGTCCTCATAAGAAGCCTATTATTCGCAAAACTGTTATAAGACTGTGGGAAGAGATTACTCATAATAAACACAAAATTGGTTTGGGTTATAACAAGGATATCCTGGATGTATCTTTTCACGTTCCAAATTTTTCTAAGCCAATACAGTTTTGAAGTGATGGATTTTTTGATGGTGTTGTTCTAGAACAAGTTGATAGGTGCCAATAGTGTAATAGAGTTGGACATGTGAAATATCAATGCTTTGATCTTCAACCATATGAGCATTGTGGAAAACACAATCACCATAAAAATAAATGTTCTAGAAATAAGAATGCTGCAACAGAGCAACTAAATTTCAGATGGATTGGTTCTTGGGATTGGATGAAAACAACCAAGAAGATTTATAGGTCATACATAAGAATATGTTCAAGAGTGATGACCAATCTTGTAGTGATGAAGAATACTTTTCACCTTGTATTCGACAAGGGGGGAATTGTTGATGGTCTGCTACAGGTTCGAGTTTGAGATGTCAAGCGAATCTGAGTTTGAGTTGAGTTGATTGAGTTGTTTGAGCACTTCCATATTTGAAATTGTTCGAGGAACTTCTATGATAGTTCCAGAGTTTGTGGTCAATTTAAAACCACATTTTTTTATTGTTCTAATAACTGCTATGAAGGATCTAGAGTTGATTCTGGTTGAGACCTTGAGTTCTCCCATATTTTGTATCATTTTTGGTTTTCTCTTAAAAACCATCATATTCGGTTTGTGGTTATTCTTGAAAACCATTTCTTGAGAACATTCAACTCTTGGTTGAGATGCGTTTATGCATTTTGAGCTCTCATTCTTGAACTTTGTTACATCCCTTCGGATTAAGGGGGAATGTTAGACACCTAATCCTCTGCTTGTGATTTAGGTTATGGTGTGTTAAGGTAATTCGTTATTGAAGTTCAATAAGACCTGGAAACTGAACCCAACAAATTCTATATATATTTATATGTACATCATTCTTTGAGATCAATATTTAATATAGTTTCATTTGATTTCCAATCTTGTGTGCTTATTATATATATATATATAATCAATCTATCAAGCTACGAGAGGGATCAAATCTTTCTAGGTGAAAAGATTTTTTCAAGTCTTACAATTTAAAATAGTTTGAGAGATTTGATCTCTTTATAGCTAGATCCGTGATGGATCTATATAATATTAAAAATTAAATGAATTTCACATCTTTATTACATCTCTTATTAAAAAGATTGAATTTTTTAACTTCCAATTATATTTTCTCTTTCATTATTAAAATATTTTATTACGATCTACACACACACATATATAATTGAAATAAATCAATTAAGATGGATATTCAAGAAACTTATTTAAATCCTATATTAAAATATTTTAAAAATATATATATAAGAATTATATGGCTTCCTCACACTCAAAAAAAAAAAAAAAAAATATAAGATTTTTTTAGTTTATTTATTTTTAAGGTTGATGTAAAATTTTGTTACTTTACATGGGTTTTCTTTTTGGTCAAGTAAGAGTGGATCCTTCAATTAAACGATAAAAATATTACATATGGTACACGTCTTTACCAGTGTAAAGACTAGCAAAAGATAGGCCCGTTGATGGTTAACAGATAATAGGGTCAACAAAACCCAAAATCATATATTGCATCTCGGAGTTACAAAGACTCAATAGCATATGCACACAGGATTCCCGACTTGTGATATTCGATTTCCCTTTTCCACCATTGATCTTGTCGGTCAAATCAATGGTTTTCGCAATATCGCATCGCACCATCATGTGATTTCATCGCTCTGGCATGCGATATGAGATAACATCCGGACTTCAAATAAATTGAAACCACGCCTATAATCTTCTTGGGTCTGCTCGCCCAAGCCTTATCGCTTAATCACCATTGTCGATCTTACCTTCAATCTGATAGTTAATACTTCCCCCGATCAACAGAGTTGCTCGATGGTCCAGCATCATAGATCAAAAACCATTGCATTGAACCACTTACACGACATTTAATAGCCTTATGGAACCGATAAGGATTATAAAACCTTAATATATAAACGTTCGGGTCCACCCTTGAGGTTAAAGTTCGATCTCTTTACAGCTCGATATCTGTTGGATGACGAAGGCTATTAAATCCTACAATCTGTAGCCCTTCATCTAGCATACGGATTAACCAGCTCTCGTCCCCCGTAGTTGACTATGACATAAGCATTGACTGTGGGATCGACGGTTAGGATTTACTGTGGCACTTCAACCAAGCTCAAGGACTTCCGCTCTCTCCTACTCCTACTAGTCTACTGATCATCGTTGATCCACCATGTCGATCTGATAGTCCAGATTGATTCTCGCCTTTCACCTTTTGCCACTACTTAGATTGAATCTCCGCTGTTCATTTCTTAGCTCCATCTTATGCAACTTAATCATGGCCACCCATCACGAACAAATCTCATCTGTTGATCTTCTAGATCCAACGGTTACTGTGCATCAACACTTCACTTCTTCGCTCTTCTCTTCATTTGAGTTTTTACGGTTAGGATTTACTATGGCACTTCAACTAGGCTCAAGGACTTCTACTCTCTCCTACTTCCACTAGTCTTCCTCCTACTCATTATTCATGGTCTGAAAGTGCGCCATATATTTGGCAGCCTGTCATTGACAATCATCACAAAATTTACCAGAGGGTAGAGAATCCCAATCGTACCGAATATAGCTTTCCTTACATAGCACTCCTTCATTTACCAGACGATCAGCTAACATATTGGCTTTTCTTCGCACATGAACGAAGCTGACGGTTCTCAAGGTTCATAAGTGGGAATGAATACACTGAAAGACCTGCGATAGCCTCCAATTTTTCGACATTTTTCTAGGTGTCATTCCATTACACATTTTCTTGGCCACATTAATGACCAATTCTGAGTGAGCTTCAATGATGGCATTGTGTAAATTTGACTCCATCGGGATTTCCAGGCACTGCTCTAAGGCCATGAGCTCTGCCATGTTATTAGTGGTTGTCCCCAAATGACTATGAAAGATATCCTTTATGTGACCCTGCTCATCTCTTATGACACCGCCAAATCCAGCTATCCCTAGGTTGCCCTTAGAAGCCCTGTCTATATTGATTTTCAAAAAACCATGAGGAGGAGGTTGCCAGATGTCTTTACCAACAGTTGTTTTGCTCACACCCTTGTGAGTGCCTTGGAGAACCAAAGAATGGAGACCCAACTGCAACAGTATGCTAGCATCCTCGGGCGATGGAGGGTCCTCAGGAATTTTCCACATAAGGGCTCCTATTGTATCTTTGAGCTATCGTAAAATTTGGACAATGATGTTCTGGGTCGAGGTTGTTTTGTTCTTGAAAATCCTACCATTGTGTTATTTCTAGACATCCCAGATAATAAAGCCTAGAACCAGATTCCAAGCCTTGTTAATGACTTCATTACCTGAGAAGTCATTCCTCCAATTATTCAAAGTGTTCGCGATGTTGAGTCTGTCCCTGTTAGTTTGCCTGAGGACTGAGGCCGCCCAATCCCACAAGGTTGAGGTGAAGGGGTAGATGTTTAGTAAATAGTCCATCGTCTCCTCCTGTAAGCCACATAGATGGCATTTGGATGGGCCAACAAATCCCCTTTTCAAAAGATTCTCCGATGTGAGAATTTTCTTTTGGTGAACCAACCACTTAAACAACTTGATTTTCATCCATTGCGAGTTCTGCCAAAGGTCATTCCAAACCTGATCAGGGTTTGGATAATAAAAACCTAGGGCCATTCATTTATCTTCTTTTAGGTTAAAGGTGCCTTCAGTGTTGTGACCCCCTCTCAGTTGGTCAGACAAGGATGACACCAAACTCTTCCTCTGCTCCAGGTCAAGAGCAAGGGAATCCGCCTAGGCCTTCAAAGGACTCTCTTCACTATAACCAAGATCCTTCCACATTCTCCATTACCATTGTCCCTTACCTGATCCCAGAAGTCACTTACCATAAGTAAACCTTTGTTGTCAGTGTCATTTTTTAGAGAAGTTAATGATTCTCTAAACAAATTTGGTTCCTACTGCCAGTTATCCTCCCAAAACCGAGCAAGGTTCCCAGCTCGGATCTCCTAGAAACTATGTTGCTAGATAATGGCTCTATTCTCCCAAGAAAGGTTCCAAATTTGGGAGCCCTTGATGAGCCTTGACATTCGGATATGATCCCTCTCCCGCCAATTATTTGCATATCTCTTTTTCCAAAGCTTGGCCTAAGGGGTTGTCGATTCCTTGAGCCACCTCCACCAAAGTTTGTCTCTCGAAACTCTGCTGAGGATTTCAGGGTCATGAAGCCCCAAACCACCATGGGCCTTAGGTTAAGCCCACTTCTTTTTCTTCCCCTTTTCCCCAAACAAAATCTCGTTGAATACTCTTGATTTGTTGCATAACTCCTTTGGGAGCAGGAAGAGCTAAAAACATGAAAATGTGTATAGTCTGCAGGACAGCCTTTCTAGGCACAAGATGCCCCGCCAAGTTCAAAGACCTGTAGGTCCATTTCTTCACTTTGTCCTAAATTTTATTAGTTACCGGCTCCCACACTCCCTTGCTCAGAGGTTTGTTAGTAAGAGGCATTCCAAGGTAAGTGGAAGGTAAATGATCCCTTTGAAACCCGATAATTCTGGTCAGGTTCCTCTGAATATCAATGCAAGTGTTGAAAAAAAAAAACCTTCGATTTGTCGAGGCTTACCTCTATACTAGCAGCCAAAGAAAATTCATTCAGGATTTGTTTGAAAGCTCTAGATTCCTTGACCGTAGGAATTCCCTGCAGCATTGTTCCATCAACAAATTGTTGATGAGTAGAAGTAGCACCATCTGGGGTAAGTTTCAGACCCTGGATTCTTCCTTCAGCATTTGCCATTTTGATCACTTTGCCTAGCCCTTCCATCATGAGAACAAAGAGGAAGGGGGAGAGAGGATCCCATCGTCTAAGACCCCTAGAAGGCATAAAGGTTCTAGAGGGAGAGCCGTTAAGCAGAATGGAGAAGCTAGCCATGGATACAAGGGCCATAACCCATCTTATCCAGTTGTGGTTGAAGCCATAAGCTCTTAGAACTGTCTTGATGTAAGTTCAGCTTAGCTTATCATAAGATTTCGCTAGGTCCAGCTCCATGATCATACTAGCTTTCTTATTGCTCTTAAGAGAGTGTACCACCTCGTGAGCTTGTATGATGTTGTTAAGAATCTGTATTCCTTCCACAAATCCAGTATGCTCATCTGAGATGAGAGCAGGAAGAAGAGTCTTGAGTATGTTAGCAATCACTTTGGAAATAATTTTGTGCACCACATTACATAAGGCTATGGGTCTGAATCTGTCTAATGTCATAGTTTTTTCTTGCTTTGGAATCAAAGCTATGAAATTGGCATTAAGAGCTTTCAAAACAGTTTTGGATCTTCTAGAGTCTTCCACAACATCAAGGAATCTTGTTTGACTATTTTCCAGCAAGCTTTGAAGAAGTACACATTGAAACCATTAGGGCCAGGAGCTTTCCCATTTTGCATCTCATTGATAACTTCACTAACCTCCTCTTCAGACACTGGTATGTTAAGATTGTGATTGTCTTCCCTGGTTACAAGATTAGGAATGAACTTTGTGAATTTGTTAATGAACCAAGTTATGTCGACGAGAGGCTCCTCTTCTATGCTAAGGAAGTGTTGAACTAGGACAGATTCCATTTCTTTGTGAGAGACAAGATCTTTCCGTTAAGAATCTTTAAGTTTTGAAATTTTGTTATGAGATCTATGATCCAAGGTTGATCTATGAAAAAGCTTCATGTTTCTTTCTCCTTCTCTAATTCGCTGCACCCTCGATTTCTGTCTCCAGAAAATCTCCTCTTGCATGCACCAATCTTCCCATTCGTTCTGAAGAGAGTCAGCCTGAATTTTTCGTTCCTCAATAAAACCTTCTGAGATGATGATCTGATTAATCTCTTGGAGTTTTTGCTCAATTTCTCTTTTGGCTTTAAAAATATTACCAAACTCCTTTTTGTTCCACTCTTTAAGCCTAGATTTGATGTGTTTAAGTCTCTACTGCAACATGAACATTTTAGTGCCTTGAACGATCATATCTTCCGTCCACCATTTGTCAATATTGCTGGTGAAGTCAGGGTGAGAGAGCCAGACATTTTCAAACCTAAAATGTTTGTTCCTTGGTGTACCCATAAAAGTAGCTTCAAGCTAGATAGGCCAGTGGTTCGAGCCTCCAAAAGGAAGGATTAAAGCTGACATATCAAGGCCTGTGAGAAGGAGGTCTTCTGAGATTGTGAATCTATATAATTTAAAGGCGACTTGAGAAGCCCCCCCCCACCTCTTATTATTATTATTATTCCAAGTAAAAGTGCCATTTACTATTTTGGTGTCCACTAGCCCATGTTATTCATGAAGTTCTAGAAGGCAATGGAGTCTCTGCCTAGTTTTCTGGTACCGCCTTTTTTCTCTGTAAGAGATTTTATCATATTGAAATCCCTTTCCAAAATCTAGGGCATATCTGAATATCTCTCTCTCAACTCCTCAAGGGAGGTGAGAAGCTTAAGTTTGTCTTCTAGTTTTTGAGGATTGTAGACGTTAGTGATCATGTAGATATCCTTATCACCCAAAGGTTGAATCACCAGCGATAAATAGTTCCTAGAAGCTTCAGCATCCAGGATTCCAAGTTTTTGAGGATCCCATAGAGTAAGAATCCCACCCGCCGAATTATCTGCTTTAACCTCTAGATACTCATACTTGATTAACCATTTGTTGTGTATCTCTCTGATCTTGTCCATCGAACATTTTGTTTCCTGAATAAAAACCATATCTGATTTTCTTCTTTTATTCTACTGCTAAGAGTTATTTTTTTCCTTTTACTTCTTAGACCCCTAATGTTCCAAGTTGTAAGCTTCATTAAGAAAGGTTTGTAAAGGAGTAACTAGTGAGATCCCTCTGTTACATAATAATTTGTCATTTGTCCTCATCTCAGTCCTTCTACTGTGTCATGTGTCAAATAAACATGTCCATATCTTCCCACTGATATAAGAAGATTAAGCAAGTGCTCTCTACTGCTGCATATTGACCATCTTTCCCTAAGTTTCTGCCTCGTCGCGAGTAAAGCCTTAATATATGTGACATTCCCATGTCCATAACATTCTCATCGCGACTCCGTCGTAGGTGTATATTTGTTTCCCATGACGGTTGGATTTCTAGGCCCAGCGCGAGGTTATGAGTTGTATCTTGCAACGGTGGGTCTGCATGCATAGTCTCCTCGCGATGCCATCACAAGGAATTAGTTTACGGCCCGTGACAATCCATATTGAGCGAATTCGTTTCAACAATCGGCCTTCTGGATGTCTCCAAACCTGGTTGTTGGCATGGGTTGGGTTGCCTTTCGCCTCCTGATATGGTAGTTCCGTTATTTGTGCTACCTTCCTTGAGGATGAGCTCCTCCTTCCACATTTCATGGAGACTCCTCCTATTAAAGTACTCACCTTTGTTATGATCTGCTAGTTCTTTTGGTTGGGTAGTGCTGCTAGTTCTTTTGAGTTTGATAGATAGTTGGTGTGGGTGTGACAAGTGTGGGATTGTTGATAGCTTGTGGAAGGTTGTGGAGTGCCCTTAACTTTGTGTTAAAGCTTATGAGTGAGAGAGAGAGAGATTGTATGTTGGGAGATTCATCCTTGAAGAGTGAATGCTTAAGAAACATACTGGTTGGACCTTCTGAGAAGGCTTGCAACGTCAAGACTTGGTTGTAAGCTTGCTCTTGATTCATTATTAATACAATCAATGATGTTTTCCTATTTCTTGTATGTAATTTACTTGATAGCTCATGACTACTTGAATTTATGAGTAAATAGATCATTGTTGTTTCCCTGTTGCGTGCTTTATTGTTTTTCTTTTGTGTTGTTTCAGGTTAATCACTCGTTGAGGAGAAGGAAGCAGAAACTGGAGCAGTGCAACGGAACTTCATCGACCACTGGTTTGAGGTAGGCCTCCAACGATGAATGTTTAAGGAAATCAATTGTTGATCTGTCTTTGCTATGACTAGACCCACTCTAGGGCTAGAGGGGTTGCCTTTGTCCACAAAGGGAACACTTTCTTGCATTCCAAGTTGGCAACTCCGCTAGGGAGTCTGTCCTATGTTTTTCTCTTGTTTACTTTTTCTTGATTTTGAGTTAATATCTTTTGGATCTTGGGATTGAACCATCAGTCTTTTGGGTTACCTGGGTCAATTTGGGAAATATATTTATTGCCTATAAGGATAGACTAGTCTTTGTTTGGGAGTTTTCATTTACCTTTCATTATTTTTAAGTTCGTCGCTAGAAAAAGCTAAACAGTCGCGACAATTCCTGAAATCGGTCAGTCACGTGAAAGACGTGTACTTTAGCGACGACGTCGCTTTGTTGCTACAGCTAGTGTCCTATCGACACTAGTTTCTTGTGTTATACCTGCGACGATTCCTGTAGAATTGTTTATTTCAATTTTGCCTCCTGAATTCATCAGTCTGGTTAACCCCTTGTTGTCTTTCTCTTATCCATTAGTTCGTTTTAATTGCTTTTAGTTAAGGTACTTACTTTTCGGTTTCATTGAAGTGAATCTTGTATTTTTGGCTTCGTGAACTGGTTTTTCAACTTTTGAATTATTTGGCTTGGTTACTTGCCTATCCAAAATATTCATCCGCAACCCTCATGGTGGTTTTCTTGAGGTTTTTCCATTGCTTGTTCTTGTTGATTGATGTTTGGTGTTATTTATTGAACCAATTTCCATATTGAATCGATTGTTTCACTACCAGACATAGATTACAATTGTTTGGATCAATCGGTTTCATGCTTGCTTGTCTGTTTCTTTAGAATTCAAAGTTATCAAAATCAAAAGATTGTATTCATTAGTGTGCGAAAGTGAAAGTACATTTTGCATTCCAAGTTTTCATGTTTGAAAAAATTGAAGGCAAATTTTAAATTTCTCATTAGTAGTATCAATGCACTATAGGGATTGATGTGTTTATGCATTGTGTCTCTTGAGTGACTGCATTTGTTGGTCTTAGTTTTGTCTTGGTTTGGGAATGATCTCTCTACCCTTCTGTAAGTAGGAGTTCATCGAAGTGAAAGATGCTTTACTCATTCTAGTTGCATCCTAGGTTTTAATATACATACGGTAAGGCCTGGAAATTGAAACATAATTTAAGATAAACTCTAAAATGAACTGAATAAACCTAACAACACATTGGAACATAACGCATATTATTTATAGGTCTAGGCTAGAGACGTGCTCCGGCGTCATTAAACCTAGTCACTATTGCTTTCACTTAAGGTTGGGTGATTCCTCCTTCTGTGGCACAATAGCTACTAGCACAGACTTGCGCTCCTAGTACCGTCGAGTATATGTTGGGAGACCCCACTAGGTTATCATCCTATATCCTTAGGAAGCCATGTCTACCGCCTTGCAAACCGTAATGCACCGAACACAACATTCGGGAAGATTGACTGTCGTACGAAAAGTCCTTGGTTTTCATATGATTGCCAAGGTGTATATGCAGTTTTACGGGTTGTTTGGTAAACCTTTTACCTAGTTCTCCAGAGTAGTCACTTTCGTTCCTTTTCAGAATCCCTAAAAGAAAAGGTCCATCTGAGCACTTGTCCTTTCAGGCTCATTAAATATTCGAAGGCGACTAGAGTCATCTTTTTGTCCTTTTCTCAACTCTCTAAAGATGAAAAGGTCAAGTTCTGTTCCTATGTCTTAAAATTTATTTGGCCACTTTCAAATTTACCCTGTTAGATCTTATTTTTTTTAGTTTGCGTGGGGTTATTTCCTTACTCGTTAGTTTTCCTTAGATTTTGAATTAAATCATCCTGGCGGAATCACCGATTCCGTCTCCCGTTCCAAGTGACCAAGGGTCTCCATCTTCTGTCGCTCCTAAGGTATCGGTTATTAGTGATACTCTTCATGTTATTCCGAGTATCCAACCGCTTAACTCTTACGCTCCAGAGGACAAGTCTTATGATATTCATTGGAACCCTATTTGGGAGCCTTACGAAGAAGACTTTCTCGTTACTCCTCCTGGTGTTTCAGTCCCGATGTCTTCCTTCGACATGCATGAGACCACCCTTGTCTCCAGTGAACAATCCTTTGTGGCAGGAGGTGAAATCCCTATGTCTACAGAAACTTCGCCCTTCTGTGTCACTTCTCTTGGTGTCTCGTTGCACTTGCGCTATAATGCTTTGGCGGATATCATCTGTTCTAGATCTCCCCTTTCGAGTTCCATATGGTCTCGTACCGTCGCTCCGACTTCGGAGCCTTTTAGACCCCAGATTCACAATGTGACTGTCACATATGTTCCGACTATTCCAACCATTTGTGTGGCTTCTTCAACCCCTGTTTTCAGTACCGTCACTGCTTCTTTAGTGGTGACTACTGTTTTTGGACCTTCAGCTGGTCCTACAAATAGTGGTCCAATGGCATCCGCATTCGGAGTTGTTAATCCTACAATAAGTGCCCCACCTTCTTCTGGTTCCATTCCAGTGGGGGGGCATATGATCAATATTTCCAAGCTCTTCAGAATCCGGATCCACAAAATTTGTTTCACTATTATGATTCTTGAGGAGCTCATATTTATCACCCATGACCTATGCCATCTCAACCTGCGATTGAGGTCTCGGTTCCATTATCTGTTGCTTGGGGTACCACCACTTATCATGGTGGCCAAGCACAACCTTCAAATGTTCAAGGACCACCCTATCAAGGTCAGCCATCTTACGAGAAGCCACCTCATGGACAGCCGTACTACGAACAACCTATCGACCCACAAGGACAACCCTTCCAGGGAAAACCTTCTGCCTTTGGTGATTCAACTTTTACTTACTTCGGGAAACCTTCCGGTTCTCAGGGACAACCTTACATATAAGGCCAACCTGGTATCCAGCAAGGCTACCCTTCTGGGAAAGTCGGTCAGCCTTATGTTTAGCAAGGCCAACCCATTGTCCAGCCTAGTCAACCATCTAGGCAAATTGGTCAGCCTCAAATCCAACCAGGCCAACCAATTGTCCAGTCTACTCAGTCATCTGGTCAGTCAGGGAAACCATTGATTGCGCAAGGTCAACCTAGCACCTAGCAAGCTCAACCTTCTGGGAAAATGGGTCAACCTCAATCTCAACCAGGACCACCTTCTAGCCAGATGGCTTAGCCTCAACTCTCCCAAGGACATCCATCTGGGACTGCTCAACTAGGCGCTCAAACACTGATTGTCTCTCAAACCCCACCTGGTTTTTAGCCCCAGATTAGGCTCCGGACCCAATCCGGTCTTCAAACTCAAGTTGGGCCCCAAAACCAACCTGTTTATCAAGTGCAGCCTGGCTCCCAGGCCCAGTTTGGAGCCCAACCGCTTTATGGTTTTCAGCAGCCCCAAGGGCAAACTTGATTTGCCCCATACCAAAATTATCAACAACCATAGGTTAATCCTTATCAGAATTTTCAACAGCCATATGTTGCTCCTGTGGGTCAGCTTGGTAATCAGTGGAATGCAAGGGGTCAAATCCAGGGTCAACCATCTAGTTACAGCGATAACCCCTATGGACAAAGTCCTTATGGGCCAAATCCGTCTGGACAAAATCAATGGGGGCAATCGGGAACTGGGTGGAACTATGGTGTTGTTTCTTATCCGCAGCCTCAGATGTCCTTCAATTCTCAATTACCCTTTTTGGCGACGTTGGAATTACCGGACGTGTCCAAACTGACTAATGGTCCTATTCTTCATAATCTGTATTGGCCACCAGTTCCAACTAAGATCCCCGATGATTGTCCCAAATTTGAGGGTAAAGCTAGAGAAGATCCCCAAGCTCATGTCATGGCCTATCACCTATGGTGTTCATCGAATTCATGGCTTGATGATTCAATCTGGCTACGCCTATTTCAACGGACTCTTACTGGCTCCGCCGGAAAATGGTATATTGAGTTGGCTCATGAAACTTGGCTCACTGGCTATGGCATTTTTAACTCATTTTCAATTGTCGATTCAATATGAAACTGGCACACACCTCCTAACATCTTTGAAACAGAACACGGCTACGCATATCTCTTATCACATTCATGAATGGAGGTGGCGTCGTCGTTTAATTAAGTTTTCGATCCCTGACCAGCTTCTGGCCGACTGGTTTACAACCTCGTTCATTAGTCTGATAGCCCGGGACATTGCTATGGGGGCATGTGTAACTGAAGAGCAGGCCATTGTGCGTGCTCAGTACCTTGACTTGGTTTACTTCCAGTCTAGTATGTTATATGATATTTTGCCTGATGCTCCGCAACCCGAAACTTCCCAAGCTCCATCAACACCATGCGTTGATGGTGTCATAGGCTCCGTTAATGTGTCCTCCTGAAAAGCTCCTGCCAACCCTACGAAGCAAAAATCTAATGCTCCAAATGAAAATGCTTCACAGGCTTCATCCAATTTTGGTAAGACTTCCGAGTTTAACACTGTCCAGTCCACCTCGGCAGACAAAACCTCGAAAGGTAAGACGAAGGGAAAAGGAAAGAATAAGACTGATCAACCTAAACAAGATCCCCCTAAGCCTCCGACCGAGGAAGGTGCCAAACGCAAACCTAAGTATCCTTGTCTTATTTGCGATGAGGATCACTATACTAAAGACTGCCTGAGATAATCTGAAGTTAGTTGTTTGTTGAAAGGTGCCCCTGGGACTCCTGTTATGCTAAAAGAGCCATTTCCCTTGCAGCAGACTCAAATGGTGGCTGATCCATCTCAATCCCCTTCCCCATTTGGCTCTCAAGTTTTTATGGTTGGGACAATTCTTGTCCATATTAGTACACGGTCAAAAGAGTATCCTCCGCCTGCCGAGAAGGAAATTGAGGTCCCCTCTAGTGTTCCTCCATCTAGTTCAAGTCCACTCCATATCGAGCGACCTAGTACTGAGACGGTTATTTGACCTCCTCCTAAAGGAGTGCTCTGGAAGTCTTCTTACAACCATAATGCTCAGATGCTCAGCATTATAGCATCGTTGAGGACTTAGCCCAAGCTCCTTCATATATGTCCGCATTAGAGGTCCTCTAGAGTTGTCCCTCACAGAGGAAGTCATTGCTATCGGCCATTGGTGGCATCGACCTAACTGACACGGAATTGATCACTTTTGATCTGGCAAGTCATGTACCAAGACTGCCTCACCAAATAGCCTTTCTTATTCAAGTCATCATCAATTCTAAGACTATTCACCATACTATTATTGATGAAGGTGCTTATACTTGCATTATGTCTGTTGCTTGTTGGAAGGCTATTGGTTCTCCAACCTTGAGCCAGTCTCCCAATACCTTGGAAGCCTTTAATGGGAGAAATTCTCGTCCTTATGGTATACTCCCGTGTCTGCCTATTACTCTCAAAGGGAAGACAGACAAAGTTGAGGTCGAATTTGTTGATTCCAATTTGACTTACAACCTCCTCTTAGGACGAAGCTGTACCTATGCCATGCAAGTCGTGGCTTCATCTCTATTTCGTGTCCTTTGTTTTCCCCATCAAGGGAAGATTGTCACCATAGACCAGCTATCCTTCTTTACCTCCTCTTCTTTCGATGGCAACGTGCCTTTCGTGGAACATACCTCCATTCTGTATGAGAGTGTGGCTGCAGGACTCTTTAAAGATCCTGCCCTTATGGGTGTTTTTTTACTCCCACCTCCAAACATCGCTCTCGTCAATATGATTTATGTTCATTTCAATCCATGGGTTCTCTTCCCCGTTGATCAAATAGAATCTTGGGTGATGCCATTGAGTCCTGCCGAGCTCAACTACGTCGAAATTGTTTTTGCATCGGCTTCATTTCCTGAACCTACTCCTTCAAGTAGGGCTCTCGACTCGTATGTCCAATCCCCTTGGCTCGAAGATGGCACTTCTTCAGATCCATTACAGGAAGTCCTTCCTTTGGATGAAGCAATTATTGAGACTATGTCTTCTGAGGAACCCCCCTAGTCTAATCATCATCATCATTCATCGTTTCTCCCTACCCATCGGGCTATGCTTACTTGTCTTGAGCGGTTTGCTTCCTGTGTCCCTTCCCAACCCCTTCAGACACCTATACAAATTCATCAAGTTTTCTCTGAAGGCAACATGGGGAACATCACACAAACTCAACCTATCGACATCTCTGTTAATCCAGGGGTTTTCGAGCATATTCATGTCGGAGTAACCTGTACTCCCGAGGAAATTCAACTTTATACTGACCTTTTTTGAGAATTTCATGATGTTTTTTCTTGGTCATATGGAGAGATGCTCGACATCAATCCTAGCATCGTGGTGCATGAAATACCTACATATTTGGGTGTTAAACCTGTTTGATAGCATCTATGCCCCGTGCACCCCCAAAAGGCTACAGCTATCAAAGAGGAAGTTGAAAAGCTTCTTAAAGTTGGTTTTATTTACCCTATCTCGCTTACAAATTGGGTTTCTAATATTGTCCCTATAACCAAGAAACAGGGCACTATTAGGGTATGTGTTGATTATCGCGACATCAATCGTGCTTGTCCCAAAGATAATTTCCCCACACCTTTCATTGACCAACTCATTGATGAGTGTCCTAGGAGCAAGATTTATTCATTCATGGACAGCTTCTCTGGTGACAACCAGATTAGTATATCACCTACAAATCAACACAAGACCGCCTTTATCTGTCCATGGGGTACTTTCGCCTATAAGAAACTCCCTTTCGGTCTACAAAATGCCGGTGCTACCTTCCAACGTGCAATGTCTTATGCGTTCCACGATATTCGGCACATTATACAACCTTACCTAGATGACCTTCCGGCTCATTCAGCGAAGTGCTCAGACCATCCAAAACACCTTCATGAAATATTTCTTCATTATCAACACTATCGTATTCACCTTAATCCGCATAAATGTGTCTTCTACATTGAATCCGACAGACTTATTGGGTTTGTCGTCCCTAAAGAGGGCATCCGTTTGGATCCCCTTAAGGTCGAAACCATCTTGAATATTCCTCCCCCTGCTTCTTTGCAGCAACTGCAGAGTTTGTAGGGCAAAGCAAATTTTTTACAACGTTTCATTCCAAACTATGCCGAAGTAGCTAAAGGCTATACGTGGTTATTAAAACGGGATACTCCTTTCGTCTAGGATGCCATTGCACAAAAGTCATTCGAGTAGCTCAAGGCGCTCCTTGTTTCTTCTCCATTGTTACCTCCGCCCAATTATCACCGTGACTATACTCTTTATTTAGCCGCCGCCGATACCACTATCAGCATGGTTTTGGTCCAAGACGACGATGATGGTACTAAGCACGTTGTCTACTATCTCAGTCGCAATCTACTCGATACGGAAACTCAATATGCCTATGTCGAGAAGTTGGCCTTGGCCGCCGTTCATGTCATCCAACGTTTCCATCACTATATATTGTTGTGCACCACGACGGTGATTTCCGATTGCAACCCAATGACATACATCTTGTCAGGTCAGTTACTGGGGGGCAAATACTCGAATTGGATTGTCATCCTTCAAGAGTTCGACTTGGAGTTCACTATAGCCAAGTCTAAGAAATCCTTCGTTTTTTTTTAGCTGCTCTGCTCCCTACCATCTACAACTACGCCCTCTCGATCAGAGGACCATATTCGAGATGAGTATCTATTTTTGATCAGCACCCTCGATCCCTGGTACGGGGATATTATTGTTTATCTTCAGATGTTCTCATTTCGTTCTAATTTATCTAAGGATGCTCGGCGACGTATTCACCATCATTCTCAACCCTATCGCATTACAGGGGACACCCTCTACCAAGTCGGCGCTGACTCTGTTCTCCACCGTTGTTTGAAATTCGAGGAGGCCGAACGAGTCTTGAATGACTGCCACTCTGGCGCTTGTGCAGGTCATATGTCCGGGTATGCTATTGCTCGAAAGATCCTCTGTGCTAGTTATTTCTGGTAATCTATTTTTAAGGATAGCATTCTCGTCGTTCGCTCTTGTCATGCGTGCCAAATCTACCAATGGAATATGCGTGTGCCCCTTGCTCCTTTGCACCCTATTGTTACCGTTAGCCCTTTTGCCAAATGGAGCATTGATTATATGACCTGTAAACCTCGCTCGGACAGGGGGCATGGGTATATCATCGTTGTCATTGATTATTTCATGAAATGGGCTGAGGTGATGCCTACACTATCTAATGACGGTAAGACAGCAGTGCAATTTCTATTTAATCATGTCATTTGACATTTCGGAGTCCCTCAAGCTATCGTCACTGATTACAGTTCTCATTTCCGTAATCATATGATGACTGAGTTAACAACCCAGTTCGACTTGCGGCATGATAGTTCAACACCATATTATCCTCAGGCAAATCGCCAGGTAGAAGTTGTCAACAAATTGTTGGTCACAATGCTTCAATGCACCATTGGCATGCACAAGTCCAACTGGCATCTGATGTTGTTTTCCACCTTATGGGCCTACCGAACTTCCACGAAAGATGCCACCGGGTTCACCCCGTTCCAATTAGTTTACAATATGGAGGCCACTCTTCCAATTGAGTGTGAAATCCCTTCGCTTAAATTAGTCATCGAATTTCTCCCAAACACTACTCTAGTAGAAGAAAGTCTTCTTTACCTAGAACGGTTAGACAAGACCCGTCAACTAGCCTCTCTAGTCATTGAAGCACAGAAGAAGAGAATGAAAACTCACTTTGACCAAACTGTTCATCCTCGTTCTTTTGTTGAAGGAGATCTAGTCCTACTCTATGATCAAGCGAATGATAAGCTAGGGGCAGGAAAATTCGAGCCTATGTGGCATGGGCCCTACATTGTGAAACGTGTTTTGCAAAAAGGGGCTTATGAGTTGATTGATTACGAAGGGAATCCTCTAGATAAGCCCCGAAACGGGCTTTATCTGAAAAAATATTATGCATGAATCATGTGCATCTAATTTGTACATATGTGTGTTTTTAGCATGTGTGTTTTCAGTGTGTTTACTTGTATGGCTTGGTGTGTAGGCATAATCGCCACTTATTGTGTCTTTTTACTTCTTTTGCAGATGTCTGCTACACCTTACATTAGTTTCGCTGATGGTGCCTGCCGTAGCACCCGGAATATTTCCTCTGTAGCATGGGTGATCTACGATCCTCATGGTGAGTTATTAGACCTTCAAGGCGTTTGTCTGGGTTGTACCACAAACAATGTCGTTGAATATAGCGTTATTATTGAATTACTGACCAAGGCGGTTAACCTCGATATTCATGCATTGGTTGTGAATCTAGATTCTCAACTTGTTGTCCACCAACTCAACGGGCGTTATTCTATCAGAGATCATCGGATTTTAACGTTGTATTTACGTGTTAAATTATTGGAAAGAAGTTTTGATTTTATCACATATCAACACATTCCAAGAAGATTAAACACATTAACTGAAACATTAGCAAATCATGTATTAAACAGACATTTACACAACATGTAATCAAACATTGTGTAGAAGAATTTAGACACAATAATGAACCATAAGATAGCATGTGTGTGTGTGTGTGTGTGTGTATATATATATATATATGTCTTGTGCCACACCGAAGCGCTCAAAAATAAATGTATATGTCAAAAAATAGAGTCTGTGAACATCTGAGAAACATGTCTCTCAAAAAATCAGCAGGAAGTAAAACCTAGGCATCTACTGCGGTGGGTTATGCTCTCTATAGCACACCATTGCTCATGCGACTCATCACAAGAGTCTATACACCATAGGTATCACCCCTACTGTATGTATCTAATACTCTATAGGGGCCTCTTCGATCCCCCTATAATCTGGGATCCCCTCTGTCAGGCCCTCGAGATTACGGGCCACTGTCTCCACTGAGCTGCCAGCTGGGGGAACCAAGGCCAGTTCTCTGATGCCTTGTGGTTCCCTCCGTGCCTCCCGAGACAATCCCACAGGCCTCTCTGGTCCCACATCTGCAAGTAACATAAGATACATCATTAAGACATATGCATGAAAAAATCCAAAAAAAATCATAAAAGACAAAATACAAAAATAGTGTGATCAAGTGTTTCCCTACATCGTCCCACTGCTCGCCAGTAGGTAGCATCATGTTGAGGTCCCTGCGGAAATCCATACCTGCGTATGGCCAATCCTCGATAAAGATTGTCTGCTGATCTAGCCACTCTCAGAATAGTGTCCCCCATGACACTAGTCGGACGCCACCCCCTCGCAGCATCACATGTGCTCCGCGAGTGATCCGGGTCTCCTGCGGTCTCGGTCCGCCTAAGTCCATGTCCTGTAACTACAGTGATGGCACTTGCTCTAGCATGAGCGGGATCAGAATAGACCCGTAACCGAACTACTTTGTTTCCCCGCGATGGCATTTGGTGAGATGCCTCTTCATGTTGATGGTCACTGCCTCAGTCCAGTTATACATGGTCGGGTTAAGGTAATCAAGAGCCAACCGAAGGTGGGTCTTTGTTGCCTCATGTGGCTTAGGAGCCCGCTACTCTTATTACCATAAATAGAACCGAGAGAAGAATCAGGTCTTCTACTATGGAATCGCCAATTTCCCATTAGAGCTTGATTTACGTGCCCCTAGGCACACCCGAGCTATCAACGTGTTTGGTGATTCCCCGCTGGTTCGTTGGCCCTCTAAAATCAGCCTCTCACCACGACGGGACAATCCAGTCAAGAAACGGATATTCGTAGCATCAAACTCAATGTCTTTACCCCAGATGGCAAACTTTCCATCCGTTGGGTTCCAAGCACGAATCAACAACTCTAGCAAGTCAGGTTGGGCCCGAAGATGTGGAGTGAGGAAGAATTGTAGTAATCCACTAGCAAGTAAAGCTCTTTGGCACCTAGGATAATTGAACACTTGTTCGTCGTTGATATCGTGAGTTCTTTCTTACCATACGAATGCCATGTTGCCCTGCATTGAAGGAAATATGAATTAGAACTCTTTTTATAAGTTTAAATCCATAAATTATAAAGAATTTCAACTTTATGGCACCGTCGCGGCTGTTTTCCAAACAGCGGCGACGGCTCGAGGTCAATAGTTCATTTTTCCCGAGATCGTCGCGAGAGTACATCTATCTCTCGCAACGATCGCAGGGGTGGTGCGTGTTACCACGCTCGGTCGTCACTAACCCGACAGGTTTTTCCGCAACGACCGAGAGGCAGACTTGGATTTGAAAATCTGCCTAAAACCACCTATCTAACACCAAATTGCATAAAAAAAACCACTCAAATGCAGCGCAAGGAGGAATGTACTTACTTGAAGAAAGTTCAAGCAAAACCATGGATCGTTGATGCTGGAATCGACTTTGGAAGTCTGCTCAGGTTGATGCTCCAAAACGCCAAAGAAATAACGATGGTTGGCTCGTATTACAATCCGTAAACACTTGGTCTATATTTTCCTCAAATTCCTCTTTAAGCTATTTTCCGACTTAAAGGACGAAAAGATTGCTGATATTCCTTTTGACTCGTTAAATGAAATAAGAGGCAGTCTAATTTGAGCTCTTTTCTGACCGTATAAACACGAAAAGATTGCCGGACTTTTATCGTTTCAGGTTCGATATTGGTTATGAAACGGTGTTGCTTCGATCGCTTTTCTACTCTTTTAGATCGAGGTCACTAGTTACAAAAAGTAATCCTTGATTGTAATGGTCAAGCGGTTCTCTCGAGTATTATTTTATACTTTTTCGGGCTTGAGGGACACAAATCTACAAAAAAGGACCCCCCTTGGAGTTTTCTTTTCCGTGTCTTTTTCAAACTCTCTAAACATGAAAAAGATCCCAATTTCTACCTATGTCATGCTCATTAAACCCTGACGACATTGGACTTGTCACTATGACGAGACTCGAGCTTCTCCTCCCTAGGGCTCGTTAAACTATTACTAGGTTGGATTTGACCGAAGGTCGAACTTATATTACAAGCATATACTATCCCCTTCAAGCTATTTTCAAAAATAATTTGGGTACTCGCCAGCAATGGTGGGGGAAAAATTTGGAAGTCATCATTGGTTATCTATGGCAGCTAGTCACTCTTGAACATCAACACTTTTGCTTCTTGTCAGGTTGGGATATCCATACATCGGCATTTGGCCTTCCGCAGGTCTGGGTTGCCATTTTGCCTCATTCCATCTTATCCATGTTGCCTCCATCAAGCCTCTGATCCCTTGGTATCAAAATGCTGCCACATTCCGGAGTCATGTCGCCGATATGTTCAAGAGTATAATCCTTCTGCAGTTTACACCCTTACCTCCTCCTCTGATATTATGTTTCGCCATCTACCACTTGTTCCTTATCTCGTGTCATTGATGAGGGAACATCATGGCCCTCCTGCGACAGATCATCTCCTATCGACACTAGCTCCTTATCCAGGAGATTGATCCAGAGATCCCTTTCGGTACCTTGGAACTTGCATGCCTCAATGGAAATTTCTTCGCACCTGACGACAGACTTTCCTCATTGGTCTTCGATTGGATGATTCCACGAGTGTTCGACTTCAGCTCATTTTTCACACTTAGTGGATTGTACTGGACAGTACCTTGAGAACCATTGACATTATTGATGGCTTCTCTCGCGCTTGTTAATGGTTTTCATCATTGATCGGTAATCAAGCGACTTTCTATCATGTTCAACTTCAGCACATCTGTTCACATGATAGGATGTGTACTTTGATCGGTTTGGTTTCAAGAACTCGAACTGAGATTGCATATGTTCGGGTTGCGTGGATTGGTTCATGATTACATATATGACTCCTCGATGGATGGCTACAACCATGCCTGAGTCTTCATGGATGGCTGTGACCATACCTTTATCATTATTATGGTCTTATCAACTAGGTGGCTACGTCCATACCACAGACCAAGTTTTATATGTTCTATGGATGGTTGCGCCCATGCCTAAACTATATGTATTTCACTATCACATATATCAGTTGTACTTGCGCCTGCATGATATTCAAGGTGGTTCCAGTTCAGACAGTTTCGTAAAGCATTTCACACCTCCCACTCTTTTGGGCTTCACGATTTAGGGGGCATATATTACACAGTGTCCTCATCTCATTCCTTCTGTTGTGTCATGTGTCAAATAAACATGTTCATATCTTCCCACTAATATAAGAAGATTAAGCAAATGCTCTCTGCTACTGCAAATTGACCCTCTTTCCCTAAGTTTCTGCCCCGTCACAAGTAAAGCCTTAATATACGCGACGTTCCCATGTCCATAATGGTCTCATCGCGACTCCGTTGCAGGTGTACATCTGTTTCCCACAACGGACAGATTTCTAGACTCGGCGTGAGGTTATGAGTTATATCTTGCTACGGTGGGTCTGCATGCATAGTCTCCTCGCAATGCTGTCATAAAGAATTAGTTTACGACCCATGATGATCTAGATTGGGCAAATTCGTTTCAACAGTCGGCCTTCTGGATGTCTCCAGACCTGGTTGTTGGCATGGGTTGGTTCGCCTTTCCCCTCCTAGTATGGTAGTTCCGTTATTTGTGCTACTTTCCTTGAGGATGAGCTCCTCCTTCCACATTTCATGGAGACTCCTTCTCCTATTAAAGCACTCACCTTTGCTATGATCTGCTAGTTCTTTTGGTTGGGCGGTGTTGTTAGTGCTTTTGAGTTTGATAGATAGCTGGTGTGGGTGTGACAAGTGTGGGATTGTTGATAGCTTGTGGAAGGTTGTGGAGTGCCCTTAACTTTGTGTTAAAGCTTATGAGTGAGAGAGAGAGAGAGACATTGTATGTTGGGAGATTCAATCTTGAAGAGTGAATACTTGAGAAACATACTGGCTGGACCCTCTGAGAAGGCTTGCGACGTCAAGATTTGGTTGTAAGATTGCTCTTGATTCATTATTATTACAATCAATGATGTTTTCCTATGTCTTGTATGTAATTTACCTGATAGCTCATGATTTCTTGACTTTATGAGTAAATAGATCATTTTTGTTTCCCGGTTACGTGCTTTGTTGTTTTTCCTTTGTGTTGTTTCAAGTTAATCACTCGTTGAAGAGAAGGAAGCGAAAGCTGGAGCAGTGCAACGGAACTTCATCGACCACCGATTTGAGGTAGGCCTCCAACGATGAATGTTTAAGGAAATCAATTGTTGATCTGTCTTTGCTGTGACTAGACCCACTCTAGGGCTAGAGGGGTTGCCTCTATCCACAGAGGGAACACTTTCTTACATCACACCCTCATCTTACCTGAGTTAATCATAAGTTTCCCACATTCAGTCAGCAACTCATTCTATTTTTTTCTTCCTCTTTTCCTACCCGGGTTCTTGGAAGAATGCATCGATGTATCCTCCATCGTTTTCACTCCCCTATTCTCCTGGTTGTCATGGTTTCTTTTGACTCTATAACACTTCGTTTGTGATCTCCAGAGGAAGATTGTTGAACCCTATCAAACTCCTCTTTTTGCAGAGTGTCTACCCCTTTGGTGATTCGTTGCTCCAGAAACTTTTCTAGATCTAAATTCTCCCTCTCTAGAATCTCCTGCGGTTCATGGTCTTCCATTCCAACCTCACTTGGGGTCATCTCGTGATCCCTGCTAAGCTCCATAATGCTCGGAATATCATCCTTTTGTTTGTTGTTTTCTAGTATATCCTCCATATTCGCATCCCTTTCCTTCTCAGTGGGAATATTCTCCGGTTCCTGGTTTGTCCTGTTGTTTTCAACTTCTTCTTCTAAGATCTTGAAACTATTGTGGCTCGGTTGTCCGTCTTCATTAATTTTCTTTTGGTACCACTTGCCTCCTTTCCCTTTACCACCAACCTTAGTAAAACCTTCGGGATCCTTGCCTGTAGTGGCTTTCGCATTGCTCTTCAGCTTGTTCAATGGGCAGTCCCTGTATAGGTGTCCATGTTCATGGCACTTACAGCACCTAAATGGGATGTGTTCATAGTCCACCGCCTGCATCCATTGCTCGTCATACACTTCTAAAATGATTGCATCTAGAAGTGCCCCAGATAAGTCCATTTCCACACATATCCGGGTGAAGGAAGTGTATTTGCCTCTTAGAGTAGCATCTGAGATCTTTATAAAATGCCCTAGCTTATTGCTGATAGCCTTTAGAGACTCCGGCAGTCAATAATCTAAAGGAAGGGAGTAGACTCAGTCTTATCCATACCGGCACCGAGGTGAAAGTTTCTCGTTCTGGGACAAAGTTCATTACCCATGGTCTCATATAAAGGCCTGCAGAAGCGTAAAAATAGGGTCCTCCCTCGAACACTTTATATTTATCCTCTAGGCTTATGAACACCATCGTGAAGAAGCGCTTGGACCCAAGGTGCAATTTAATGTTCCCCTTTGGTTTCCAGTGGTTCCTTATCCATGCTTGCAAAGCCTTCTCCGTTGGCCAAATCCCCGTAAATTTACAGATAACAACATATTATTCCATGTGTTCTTTGTGCACCTGCATCGCTAGGTCACTTAAAACGACTCGAGGAATAGTGGTCGACTTGGGTTTACAGACCGCAGATGTACTCATAGGAGAAACTTTCTAGCTGCTAACTTTTGTCCTCTTCTCCTTACTAGCTTCCTCATGATTCCCTTCCTATCCTTGAGGTTTGATGGTTTCCGTTTTTTCTGTATTCGTAGCCTCTGTTACCACCTCCGTTGGTTTCTTGAAGTGATGTGATCCATCTCCCTTGCTTCTATTCGCAACCACTTGACTGTAGGAGGGAGTTGAACTCCCTCCTTCGCTCCCCGCCATGCTGACCAGTGACAAAACCCTAAAGAAAAACCCTAGTTCAAATTGCAGATGAACCCTAAAGACACCTACATGGATATTTATTTACTACTGGAGTTAGAGTGAAATATTTTTACTACATCTCTGATCTGGATTTAAACAGGAACGCAACAAAATACAGAGATAACCATATATACAAAGATGCAGTGGAAAAAATACTTCATTTCATTAATAGAAAATATTGAAATATGCTTACAACCAGAAATGGAAATAATCCAGCTAGGGCGATGGTAGCTTATCTTTGAGAAGAGATGTGGTGGCTACATGCCTCTGAACTGTCTTACAATGAGGCTCCAGGGCCTTTTTATTATTGAACAATAAGAGAAAACTCTAAACAACCAAAACCCTAACCCGAGGAAATGTAACACCAAGAGTTTGTCGGCCCCGTTGGGGTGAGTTGGATAGCCAACTTCTTGGGGTCGCGAATTGGTCATATTATCCCTATTTGACGCGCATTATAGCCCATTGGAAAGATCTCTCCGAAAACTACGACAGACTAGACGATTTTTTGACAAATAAATTGTTGTGGTAGATTTCCCAAAAAACGTCGTTTAGGGCCTCAAAACGGCTCCGGAAGTTTAGGACCCAAAAAACTACTAAAAATAGTAAATTGTGCTATAATTAAGGAAACTCAAAAACTGAAAGAGACAGTTGTGGGGGTCCAAATGGGATAGGTGGGTGGCCACCAACATCCACCTGGATCAATCTCCTTCAAAATGGATTGTACAACAATGGAGCTAGCATAGCGAGCATAGAAGCAAAAATGACATAAACTTGATTTGTGTATGCTACCATTATTCTAGAATAAAGTTAAATCCCTCCCATCCTATCATAATTATTGATAATTAAATTAAAATTGTAGAAGACCAAGTCCAAAATATACATGTGTATATGCATAATTACTGGGTATAGAGATTCAAATAGTTTATTTAAGTTTCCTAAGGACATCATTTTTAAAAAGTATAAGAATATTCTATTCACACTAAAAATTATAAGACTCTTTCAATTTGTGTTAAGGTGATATAAAGTTATATTACTTCATAAAAACATCCAAATATTTTATATATGGTTGTGAATAATACTAAAATATTTTTACCACTTCTTTAAACCATAAAATCAACTACACTTTCAGCAAGCATGGTAAAAGTTTCTATCATCCTAATTAAAACCTTTTTTGAAATTATATATTATAAATTGTTAAAATTATAAACCTTTTTCAAAAATATTATATTTTATATTTATTTTAAAATATTAAAAATTGTAAAAAAAAAATACTATATTTTTATTCCATTAATAATAAAATAAAAAATACAATCTCAACAATTTTATTATAAAAAAATCTCCATAGTGCACTTGGGGTAGCTCAATTCGCAATGACCATAAAAATAAATTATCGACATAATAAATGAGAAAAATAGCTAAATTTACAAAAAAAAAATTAAATTTCCATCACCATTAAAAAAAATAAAGACAAAATATATTTAACTTTTTTCCAACCTATCATGTCTGAATAGTTGTGGGATGCCAAAGGTAGCACAATCCCATGAGTACCTTCAGAGATACGTCTTAATTGCTTCCCATGATTTTAACGATTTTTTGAGGTTTCCTTCGCACTAGTTACTATTTTTCTCCACGGTTTTTTTAGCATCATTGCACATGAATAACATTATTTTTAGTCTCTTACTTCATGATTCCGGGTCAAGTCAAACAAATTTGAACATTTTATTAAGAAAGTATTTTAATATTCACACATAGACCTAGTATTTAGATTCACTAATAATAAACTAAATCTCCCTGAGTAATAAAAATAATAAATTATTTATTTTTAGAATTAAGATTTCGGTCATTTATAACAATTATAACAATATTTTTTTGGTAAAAATTACATAAGAGATATTTTCGTTTACCTGTCAGTGTGGTTCATCTTCAGGACAAGATGAGGAACCAGATCTAGGCATTGACTAGACAGAAATTACACAAGGCTTTAACCTAAAAAGCAAGGGAATTTAA
>APFE031013458.1:0-11319 GCA_000404065.3 Pinus taeda | reverse complement strand
AACAGATAGTCACATCAAAGAACACCAGATATAAGGTGGAAACCCAATGTGGGTGAAAACCACCTGCTGCAATATGTCTCTATCTTCTTTCAAGTTAGAAACTCCTTTTACAATGGTCTTGTACTGGTGCAGTCCTTTACCAGTACGCAGGCTGCAACCTGCAGAGAGCTACAACTCTCTCTCGCTTTCCAGTCTCTCCTGGAAGGGAGCTACAACCCCCTACTTCTTTTCTTTCAAGGACCACTTTTCATAAATTTTCAAACTGGATCCATAAATATCAAATGATCATCAAGTACTAGTAAGTCACCTAGATAACCAGATCCACAATAACAGAAAACTAAACCCAGAACACCTTCTGTGGCGTCTCCTGTGGCGCCTCCTGCAGTGTCTCCTGCGACGCCTCCTGTGGCGTCTCCTGCGGCGCCTCCTATGGCGTCTCCTGCGGTGCCTCCTGTGGCGTCTCCTGCGGCGCCTCCTGCGGCGCCTCCGCACTTCCGCAGCTGCAGCGCTCGAGAGATCACCCTTCACAGATTCGCTTTCCACTTTACTTTCATATAGATTGAGCTTTTGAAACAATAACCCAATATTTCAGATCTTTAGATATTCAACCCAAAAGCATACACAAGCCAATGATCTCCTTTGCTTTATATAGGCAAGCTCTTCCTCAAATCATGGACCAATACCACGGGCCAAAACCATAACAAACCAATACCATCAACTCAATACTAGGGATCAACACGTCTGTCGAGATGCCATGGTCCAAAAACCATAGGTTCAAATTCCAAGGACTAACTACCATGGACCAAAGGTAAGTTTTCCCACATGAAATAAACTTTTCTCTGCATAAAATTCCGTGAACTTTTCTTGTGCGTACTTCTTAATTCTCATCATATTGAGAGCCATGCCATGGGTGTTGCCATCAAGTACAACATTTGTAACATATAACCATACCAGAAACATAATGCCAACAATTAGTGGATAGTTCAACTATCTAACAATTTCACCCATCGGGCAGGATTATAGGCCAGGTTTGCGTGTCGATTCCGGATTTGGGGTGCTCAAGCTAAGTTTAGGTCGAACTGTTGGATGGTTAACATAAGAAATTCATGAGAGAGCTTGGAAGCTCATAACTTTTAGAGTTTTTATCCAAATTGAGCTCAGAAAGAGGGTTCTTAAGGATTTTTGGATGTTTTGAATCCATGGGTAACCTCTATTTTCTTATTTGAACGCATCTATATGGTCATTTTGTAGGTTTTATACTCAAGGTGTATGGATCAGTCGGGGATTGGAAGTAGTTCTAGGAAGTTTTTGGGCATGGCGAATACCTTGTAGGGGTATTCTCAATTCCAGAAGACTATTACAACAATTGTAACTAGCAGATTTCAGCTCGGGTTCAAATCTCTTATCGTGAAGTTTTGATTATATGTTTCAATGTGGAATTGAAGCATACACATGAAGTTTTTAACTCATTTCAGTTGAAGTGTGTCATCTTTGAAGAAGATGTTTTGAGTTGTTGCTATTAGGAGAGTTCTTTGTAGGAGAATTACCTTGTAGGAGTAATAGCCACTTATTTACCTACATCAATTGTTTATGTACTTCATCGAAACTGAATATATGAGTGGTCTAGTCATGTTGACAGGCCTGGAGATGTAGCCCAGGAGTGTTGGACTCCTTCAACACTTTGTATTGCTCTTATTTATGCTTTCGTGGATTATGTGTTATGTTCATTATGTTCAGCTACATATGGAGACTATTTCATGATTTGAAGATACATTGAATAAACCTGTTATTATAAGACCCATTTTCTAACCTTGCAAAGCGCTGACATGGTCCTAAGTTTTGTTTATTTGATTTTCGTAAAGAGGAAGAAATCACCTAAATTCAATTTTAGATCATCCAGCGAGTAAGTTTATGCCCACTGCTTGGAAATTTGCTTTAGACATAATTTTATCTAGTCGTTGTCCCTTGATCAACTTGGTAGGTTTGATATCCATATCATACTCATGTGTCTTAGCAATCCATTTGCTTCTTTTTCCCTCATTGTCACCTTGCACCAAAATATATTTCATTGCAGTTGTAGGAACATAGGTGGTTATATTTGATGGTATGACATATATTATAAAATCCTTCAGGGCTTTGACCAAGGCATAGGCATGTTTCTCCAAAATACTATATTTTAGCTCAACATATCTTAGCACCTCATTGAAAAATTCAATTGGTTACTCATGCCCTTCATCATTCTTTTGCAATAAGATAGTAGCCACTATGTGAGGGGAAACAAAATAAAAAATGAAAAATGGTTTTAAATAATCTAGGTTGACTAATACAGGAGCTTTTTGAAAGCCTTTTTTATTCTGGAAAATGATTCCTAAGATTCTAAATTCCACTGCACTTCCTTATCCTTCTTCAACATCTATGTAATTTCTTTGACTATCTCAGCATAATTTGGTATGAACCTCCTTAAAAAGTTGATTATGCCCAAGAAAACTTATATTTCTTTATGATTTCATGGTATGGGATGTTTTTGATGGCTTCTACCCTTTTGGGATCAATATTTACCCCCTCCTTTGCCACAATGTGCCCTAACAGTTTTCCCTCACTCACAGCGAACTTAGATTTCTTAGGATTTAAA
The DNA here is from genome assembly GCA_000404065.3 of Pinus taeda. Taxonomy (NCBI): domain Eukaryota; kingdom Viridiplantae; phylum Streptophyta; class Pinopsida; order Pinales; family Pinaceae; genus Pinus; species Pinus taeda. The sequence continues at coordinate 8,687 of APFE031013458.1, read as the reverse complement.
GACAGACCATAATTTCTACATTTATCAAAAGTGAGCCTTAGATGCTCAATGTGTTCATCATCTCTTTTTGAAAAAATGGTGATGTCATGCAGGTAAATTACCACAAATTTATCATGCTCTCCCACAAATGCTATATCCATGGCTCTGTGAAAAGTGTTTCCTGCATTTATGAGATCGAAGGGCATTCTGGCATACATAAATGTGCCACGAGGCATGGTGAAAGCATTTTTATTTTGATGTTAAGGGTGGAAAACCACTTGATTGTATCTAGAAAAACCATTCGTCATATACATCTGGGCGAAACCTACTACCTTCTGCAAAATGTAGTCCATTTTAGGTAGTAGGTAATTATCCTTTAATGAAGCCTTCGTCAAATTTTTGAAGTCAACACATAACCTTATTTCCCCATTCTTCTTTCTAACAGGGATTAAATTTGCCACCCGGTTTGAATACCTCAAAGGTACAAAGGTTTTGTGTTGTGGAAACCTCCTTACCTCTTTTTCAATTTATGGGAGTAACAGAGGATTAATTTGCCTGAGCTTCCACTTATATGGTTTCACCACACCTTTTAAAGGTATTTTATGTTGAATGATAGTTGTATCAAATGTTTTTAGTTCATCATAAGACCAAGCAAACACATCCATATAATGTTTAAACAGGTCCATATACTTCTTCTTATACTCATCAAGAACTCCTTTAGCTAATTTTATCACCTAGGGGTCTTGTTTTGTACCAATGTTGCAATATTCCACCTATTCTTCTATCTCTTATTCAATAGATTTCGCAGCCACAACATTTGGGTTAAACAACCTTTCTAACGGGACCAATCCCCTGGGGATGGTGTTACCCTTTAGTTGTAAAATCCTGTCGTTCATCTATTACTTCCTCATCCTCCTGGTCAATAAATAATTTCAAAAAATCTTCAATAACCTCCATGAAGCATTTAATTTGTTCCTCATCTTCGAACACCTGCCAATGTTTGACATTGCCTGGTACTGAAGGTTTATACCTGCACTCAACTTCATATCTGAGCAATGGGTTTTGAGGAGGTTTAAAATTACTAGCAGCTATATCCAAGGAGTCAGTCATCTGATTTCTCTTTTTGGGAAAAAAAATGGGATATTAAAGGCTAAGAAAAGGTTATCAATCAGATCCCATACTTCATTTCGGTAAGCCTTTTGTCTTGTAGGTTTGGTTTGGAATTGATTTCTAATTTGTTTTACCACTAACTATGAATCTCCAAACACTGTCAAGCACCCAATGTTGAGATTATTGGCAGCTTGTAGTCCTAACAACAAATATTCATACTCAACAACATTATTGGCTTCAAACTCTAGCTTGAATAAAAGAGGAATTAGGATGCCTTCTCGAGACACCAACAACACACTTGCCCCATTTCCTTCTCTGGAATAAGCACCATACTTTATCACACTCCAATGATTGTTTTTTTAGTTGGATAAAGAACTTCACTTGTGTTTCATCCAGGATTAGAACATTTTCCTCTAATAGAAAACAAGAGAAGTCTTTCTCTTTACCATACACAGGAGCATTTTTTGAACAAACAACCCTTGTAACTGGCTTTACAAATCTTGATATTCTATACAGTCGTCTTTCTTCTCCACCGAACACAGGGAAGCATATGATAAATATATTTTGATACATCCTCCAATCTTAGACCCCCATGACCTGGATAAGGGCATACCAAACCTTGAAAGGATACCAGCAACCACAATGTCCATTACTACACTTTTTACAAGAATCTGAGCCAAATTGACCACCAAATCTTTAATCATCCCCAGACATTTTACTCTATTGGAATCAAAGGAGTACATATCCTTTTATGGTTTTGTTACTTGTAGCCCCAACTGCTCCATCATAGACAATGGCATTAGATTGTTGGAAGATCCTGAGTCAAGCATGCAGTTGTGTAGTAAGAGCTCATGACTTACCAAGGTAACATAGAAAGGGGAAGTTGAAGAGTCTTGATCCTCAACATGAGGTCCAAACACAGTGATAGGTATTTATTCTTGGAGGTTCAGGTTATCCTGTAAAGGATCTGTGGTGGATGGGCACATGAACTGAGACGCTTGGGCTTTATAATTGGGCTGCTTTAATAATTAAATCAGGGGAATAGATATTTTGACCTTCTCCAACTCTTTTTGAAGATTAAAGGCAGAGGTGCTCCTATCAGTTGTGGAATCGTCAACAGGTTATTTCTCCCTATCACAGGAGGGCTTGGATGGTAAGGGTGACTGCTCTATTTTTGGAATTTCAGGCTTGTGAAGACTAGAATCTAAGGACTCTTTTTTTTCTTTTGAGACTTTTCCAAAGGCTTATTTCCTTTCTATGTTGTTTTGGGAGAATTTGAGGGAGGAGGATCCTCATTTTCCTCTTTCATTATAGATCTTTTCCTGGAAGATCTAAGATCATATTTTATGTGTAACTGAGCCTACATGAAGTCAACAAAGTGCTTACAATAGTTGTTGATCTCACCATTATCCAATGAGGCATCTAACTCATCCCTTTTTTCCTCATGTGCTTAAACTTCATATTCCTCTTCAGAGAGAGAAGAGAATTGGTTTTCTTGGACTTCCATGGTTTCTTCAACATGTTCCTCTAGATCATCTTCCAAATGCAAAGGCGGTTGAATGTGATCTTGTTTATATTTTCTCTCTCTTTGCAAGAGCTGAAAGGGTGGTCTCCTATACAGGGGGTTGAAATTTTGGTTAGGAGTTGGTTGACTCTATTGAGGAGATTTTTTGTATTCTAATTCCAATTTTACAAGCTTGTTAGACAAATTTATTATCAACTTATTCATCTCCTCAAGCTTATGTTCTTGGGTTTCTTTGCCATGCCTCGAAGAGATAGCTTCCTCCTTTCCTCTTCTCTTGTCACCATACTCAGTTTTCCCTCTCCATTTCCCTATGGAGGTAAAATTTTCTTCAACTTCTAAAGCATCTATTTGAATCTGGTCTAGGGTATGGAACTCTCTTTCTCTAAGAGTAAATCTAAGTTCAGGTTCAAAAGCACTAGCAAGCACCACTTTAGGAGGTTTTATTTCAGATGGAATACTGTTGTACAATTTTTTAAACATTTTTATGAATTCTGAAACATCTTCATTATGTTTTTTCTTCATTTCATCAAATTCAGTGAGGATGTACCCATGGTCCCTTTTCTCTCCCCATTTTTGCATGAAATAATTCTCCATCTCCTCCCAGATAGTAATTGAAGTGTTTGGGAGGTATTTGAACCATTTCCTTGCTTCCCCATCCAAAGATTGAAAAGTCTCAGCACCACATCCAAGTGTTCTACATTCATATTTTTTGCAAATGCACAAAATATTTCTATATGTCTCTACATTGAGATATTATCATCTCTAATGAATCTTTGGAAAGAGATTAAGATAGTCTTGTGGCATACCATTTAGGGGTTACGGCAAGTCTAGTGAGGCATATTTATTCAGGATAAAACCAAGGACAACCATTTTTTTCAAAGGAGGTGGTAGGAGGTTTATCATAGGGAATTCCTGAGGAGTTGTCTGAATTGTAGTTGATTGGGGCTGAGTTGGAAGATTATTTACATTCTATGTTGGATTGTTTATGAGAATGTCCTTAGCCTCCTTAGGTTCTAGGAAGGTATGAAATGTGAAAGGAAGAGAGGTAACAGAATCTTCTTCTATTTTTACTCTTGAAGAAAATGCGCCAAACAGTGCACAACGTTCCTCAGGATATTCCAAGATTTTGGAGGAAGTCTCAGGGTAATTTAACACAGCCTTTTGAGAGCTAGAGGATGGTACTTCCAGAAAAGAGGTCATAGGAGCTGGAGTGACAAGAGTTATTTCTTTCCAAACTCCCCTATACATTATCTTTTCAAGGTCAAACACATGAGGATTTCTCCGTTGTGAAGTATTAGAGAGAGTGTGTGGCTTTTTGAAAGCCAGGGTGCTCAAAATGAGACTTGAACATTGGATTCGCCAAGATGAGAGGTCTACAACCCACATGTCTTCTTACTCACCTTACTAAAGGGTGTATGAATGTCATACCCAGGAAAAAATTTATGATTCATCCTTGGCAATGGTGCCAGAAGATGGTGTAGCTCCTAGAGACAACCTATGGATTGAAACGAGACCAATGCCAAGGACATCTTAATGAGTTCTTTAAGGATTTGCTGAGATTTTCTATTACACTTCAGTATTTGACATATTTGAGATGAAATTGATTCAGAACCTTCCTTAAGAGCATAAATACAAATTTGAATGCCAAACATAACTCACAAAAGCATTAATATATGGCACTAGCGTCCAACATCATATGTACATACAATTTTATAGGTCATTTGCAGTATATCAGATAGAAGAATAAAGGAAGAAATAAAACCAATGCACAGGACTTAAACTTAAGAATCCTTCTCATTGAAGTTCAGAGTGAAACATATGAGAAGGATGTTTAAATGAAGTGCTAAGATACATGGAGCGCATTTTAACGGTAATTCATATTAGTTATAGGCATCTCTAATCAGCGTTAGACCTAGATGAATCCATAAATCCATGAGAACAACTCCAACAGTTGTTATTACATGTAATGTGAGAAAAAGAGTGAGAACATATGGAACAAACACAAGAAGGAATACATATTGCACATTTATATGAGCTAGAATAGCCAAAAGCTTTCATTAATCTTCCACAAAGCAGACATTTCATTGACAACTTACAGAGATTCTCTCTTGGAAAAACAAAATTTTGAACCTTTGGTTCTATATAACAAATTGTTTTTATAGGACCTTATAGGGAGAGCCCATTAAAAAATATTCTTTCTTGATTTGGTAGTGAATCATCGTAACAAAATATCATTGTGCTCTATGGCACAACTGTACTAACCAGATTCTAGCTAATTGACATTATTTCTTCTGAAATAAAATATTTACATAAAACATAAAATCAAAGTGTCACAGTCAGCAATATCCTTATTCGTGATAAACAGATTTTGGAGGCAGCATCGCTAGGTTGATGATCTGGAGCACGGGAGGATTGAAAAATGTTCACACCTTTTCCATAGTGTTGGAGCTGGTAGAGGAGCGTGAAAGAATCAATGATATCCAATCTTGAGAATTTTCTGAACCTTGTAAAGTCCAGCCTAGGGCAGAACAATGTCTTTACCAACCTTAAAAGCTAAAATTCCTTCTTGAGATATTAACCATTGTTTTACCTTTAAGGGTGGCAATCTTCTCAAGGGAGGAATACCCCTTACTATTGGCCTCCACTAACATATGATTGTATTGTGTCCATGGGATCAGAATTCCCACAAGATCCCAACATATAAGAAACCCTTCCTTGACTCTCTCATCAAACTTAGCATTGAAAGAAACCACGTATTTTTGTACTACCCTAGGCATTCCTCAACTTTGAATATGGCCCCCTTCTTTTGGAAAACTTTAGGGATATCCATGATGGCAGACACTCTATCAGCTACATCTATTTGTCTCAACTCACTAAGTGACCCTTCATTTACAAACTGAGTGAACTTCTTGGCAATCTGGGAGTCATTTTCACCATCTTCTTTGGCAACTAGGATGAAAAAATCATAATATTTTATTACAATATTTTGTTCACCCATCAGAGTTATGTACTCCCAGTTGATTTTCATTTCTAATATGATTTCATCCCAAACAAGTTACTTGGCCTACAAGAGAGACACGTTTACTTTTAGCTTGCCTTTTAGCTCAGAAATTTCCTGGCTTGTTGCGTGTAGGTTGTTACTAATCAAGTCTACGTTGGTTCTGGTTGTCTCAAGTTGTTTTTCTTTCTGTGCTAGGTTTCTCTGGGCAATTTCCAAATCCTTTTGCACCTTTTTAAGCTCCCCTTCCGAAATGTGGAGTTCGGTGAGGGTCTTGGTGAATTGTTATGTGGGATTTTGGGGATTTTCAGGCACAGTCACTACACAAATGTGTGTGACTATCCTTAGCTAAAGTTCCACTGCCTATTGATTGAGGTATATTATCTCATTGTTTATCTCTATCAGTTATTTGGCCATGATTTCTTTCTCTTCTCTAACTTGAGTAAATTCCTTAGATTTCACTTGATCACTGGTTGGCATCTTCAGTTTTTGTCTCAAATCCTATATTTCTTCTTGTGAACTTTGGAGAAGGGCTTCGAATGTAACTTTGTCTTCTGGATTGAACCCCAACTTCACAATCAACTCTTTGAAGCTCCCGTTCTGTATGTTTAAAGATCTAGAGTTGGCTCTCTCAATTTTTAACCTTGTTGCAGCCTTCTCTAGTAGCTTCCCAGCCTTGTTGATGGTCGTTTCATTTCTATTGATCTCATTATAGAACATTCTCCCACTTTCTTGTGGAAGGTGATCGTATCTAGCAGAGGGACACTTTTCAAGTCTAATGAAATGTCCAAGTCCTTGAACTGAGAGCCCGAAGATAATGGTTGTGTAGTGGGTGTTGTAAGAAGAGCTTCATTGAATTTCTCTCTAAGTCCATAGTAGCCAGAATTCCGATATGATATGGGACTGAATGAGACGCCATTTGTTGTTGCATATCTTCCCTTACCTTCTATTTTTTTTCTTCAATGGCCTTTCCAATATGCCAGCTTGGCTCAGTAGCAGTTGGACTTCCTTTTGAACGTAAAATATATACCTCTGAAGAGGATGAGGTAGCAGTCTGTGATGGGTCTTCCAGATTCACCTTGAAGTTTGGTTGATCTGGTCTTATCTCTACTAACCTGGTCTCAATTTCTTCTTCCTCTATGTCTTGGGTCTTTTCATTTTTACTAGGGTGTATGTCCTCCATCTCGACATCTTCAGTTTGATCAATGGTCCTTTTATGTGCCTTGTCTTTCGACGTTGGAGTCTTGATCTCCATCTCCATGTTAATAGGCCACAAATAAAAGTTAGCTTTCCATTCAATCTCAAGCTATCTTCATGATCATAAGTTCAAGCCTTATGCTCTCTCTTTTCTTAGAAATGACACCATGAGGATCATAATGCTATAATTCCCCTTGATCAAAATTCATATGTTTGAATAATTCCTCAACTGCCCTGTGATCCCCCCTGGAATTGACAGTAAAAGGTCCCATAGGATTTCCCAACTTAAACATATATCCCTTCTTAGTAGGGACAAAGTAAACATGGTCTACATTAAGGCTTTGTTTGATGAATTCCAAAGAAAAAATCCTCATGGGCATAAACGCAAGCGAGCGGTAAGGAGGAAGCTCACACCCATAGACCCTAATTTTTGTGAAATCCTCAAATAGGTACCAGTCCCCCACCCTAGTATCCTTTCTAGGTTGGAGGATAGTTTTTTTCTTAGGGAGAACTCTAGGAACAGAAACACCATGAATAATTCTATAGGCAATGGCCATATAGGAGGAATAGCCCCCAGCATCTTGTCTCTTCCTAACAACAACAACCCAATCAAAAACAGACTTCCTTTGTTTGTTGGAAGCCACCAAACAAAGACCTAAGCACTCGAACTCATCCACATATGTGTATACAAATAAGAAGAAGAACAAGGAATAATATTTGAAATAGGAGGTGGTGGGGAAATGGTGCAGCTATAATCTTATGACCTTGGTCAGATAAGCAGGGATGTCGAACAAATGGACAGGATGCATCATTTTCCTTAGAAACCCTAGAGAGGCTTTAGTATCTATATTGGCATTGTCATCCCCAAATAGACTAGCAATTAGGGATAGGATGGGTTGAATAGGCTCTGCAAAGAGGGTTATAGGAATACTGGTAGCAATAGGTAGAGACTATAGGCTAGGGGATAGGACCAATTGCGAAAAGGATTGTTACTCATTAGCTAGAAGGGTAGAGTAATGGTAGACCAATGTGGTTTTTGTAAACTACTGGGGTTCATGTGATCAAGGGTAGATTAGGTCGTTTTGATTTAGCTCTAGGGTCACCTCAAGAATTTTAACCCTAGTTGAGGAGACAAAATAGTTCTTCTCATCTATGTAAGTAGTTGTTAACTAGGAGACAAACTCAGGGAAATAGTGTACTGAGGGTGAAATTTGGTAGTACAGGAATGAGTTTAACACTTGAGACAGGTCTTCTCATCTGACGTGGTTACCATTTAAGTTGAATCAAAGTTCTATGAGGTGGTAATCACTAGTGGAGTTAGAGATGTGTGCCTTTGTGTTGATGATATGCTCGACACTAGAGGAGGGTTTAACCTCACAGGCTTTAGAGGCATTAGGGGCTGCTTTCTTCATATTTCAATGAATATTCAAATAATTTGTAGGTGAAAGGGACCGACTGGTTACTTGGTTGTCCTAGAGATAGATGAAAATCGAATTGGAGGGAGGTTTCAGATCAATTGAGTGATCGGACGACGTTTACAAAATAGAAGAAAGGCAGGATGCGTTTGCACAAGGAAACAATACAAAACGTTCAAAAATTTGAGGTTGGAAGGGTTTTTATAGGTGAAGAGAGGACAATATTGGCTGATGTGGGATGATGTCATGGGATGACACATGGTAGAAGGGGATTGGGTGGTGACAAATGACAAGTGTTCAAGAGTGAGAGGGGGGTGGAGGTGTTATCGTTTAATTTTGAATTCCTCGCTCGCTTGAATTGGCGTCGGCAAACTAACCATCGTGGCAGGTGGTCCCCACCATAAGGAGAGTGGGTTGTCGGATCCATCAGTTATGCCCCAAATGAATTTGGGTCATTGGATCG
>APFE031013453.1:0-25039 GCA_000404065.3 Pinus taeda | reverse complement strand
AGGAGGAGGGGTGCCTATTTTTTTCTTGATGTGCGTGCTTACCTCAAAACCCTTGTTTTTTCCTTTAAAAAGCTCAACATAATTACATACAAAAAAAAACTAAAATTTGAAAACAATTTTTTCAAATCTCAACAATAATGGAGTTATATATCAATTAACTTACTCAATAAATGCAAGTTCTATCGATACTTATGATTTTCCGAGACAAACAAAACACACAAAAAAGAGCACACATAGAAAGAAATAAATAAACTACTTTTTGCTATATTTTTTATCTGTCGATATTGCATAAAGTGCATGACAAAGAACATACACAAACTAGAAACAATGGCAAAATGGGAATAAAAAAGAATGAAAATATTAATTATAGAAAATAAATAATAAGGGTGTATTTAGAATGTACACTCCTATGTCTAACAAAAATTGTTGCATCTCGAGCAAACATAAACTTTTCGAGTGAAATGAGAAGTATTTCTAACTAAAACCAATGCTTTGGATAGAACAAAATAGTCCACTCAGCTTAGAAATGCATGAAAATAGAAGAACCCATAAATTGGGCTACATGGGTTTAAGATCTTGATAAAGAATCAGGGAAAGTCTTCAAATAGGATCTGATACCATGTTTAAGAAAACAAGGTATTCTGCACAGGACAAACACCTTAAGTAACCACTCACACAACCAAATCAAATATCATAACATCAATTTTTTTACGTGGTTAAAATCCTCTAAGAGGGAAATAGCCCATGACCCTAATTAATGTGGCCACTTGAGATAATTTTATTAATATAAAAGAAAATCGTATATATGGTATTTTTTCACAATTGATCATGGAAAAATGGCCCTCCATGCTCCTTAAATAAATATTATGGACTAATCAGATTTCTAGCCAAAAATTAATAGTCTTTAATATAAAGGATAGTATGTGTCATCATATCACTCTATTTCTAGAACATATTATGACCTCACATTACTTAGCTACAAATGCATGTTAATATATACTAAAGAAATACAGTAAGAAACATAATTTTACCTGATAGACAAAATACACTAAGTTGAACTTAACTAACTCCTAAATATTTGAATATCCTAATAGTTAGTTTGGATAGTATGCAACTTGAATGGTGTTTATTTTCTTGTATTTGATGTTCATGTGGAATTGTTAAAAATACATAGACCACTACTAATTTGTGTCATTCTATAAATTTCCACGTGTCTATATAAATTAACTATTACTATGGTTGGCATGGATGACAATTTTATCTCCTAGAGTATGATGATTCCATTATTCACAGAACTGGATAATAAGATAAAGCTTCCTTTCATAGACCAGGTGCTTATGAGCTATGTTACAGAGTGTCTCACTATGATGATACCCTAGATATTCATGATTTGTGACAGCTACACCAATGAAACAATTTCAGTTATTTGTCTTGATTTGAATGGTTATTACAATTTGTAGAGACATTACTCATGCCTTACATATGTGACATTATATCTCCTCAAATTTTTTTTGTTGTACTTCAACCCAAATAAACTTAGTCTTAGTTGTACCATTGTTCACATAGGTTAGGGACTAAAGTATATGAAAGTGTTGTAGAAGCTACAATAGCCCCAATTTTTTTGGCATATACCAAAATTTGGAGTCTCCCTTCTTTTGTTTTCAAGTGATAAACATCTCCAAATTAAAATAATCTTAGCATAGTGTACCGCTCCTACACAGTTCAATGCTCTACATAATGCAATATAGCTTTTTTTTTGCATCGCATGTCAACACATCATGGTATAATCCCTCAACATTGCACAATATTGCATCTTAGCACATCATCTTAGTTCATTGAACAAGTTTTCTCGCAAGATAGAATTTAATGTGCATTAACACCCCTCACACGTGTGCAAAAACTATAAAAGCACAAAACCCTCAAGCCATTTTCATAATGCATCTTTGTCACAAGATCTGCTTTCCCATTATCGTATTGAAGTATAACGAAATATCTTCCTCTCCTCATAAGTTATACATTGATTCTAAGGATGTAATGATCATGACACACATCAAGTAGGCCTTTAAGCCCACCTTTGTAATTATTTGTGTATTTATGTTTCATCTTTTGTGAAACCATTCAATTCTCTAACCCTAGACCTTCCACTATACCCGTGAAGGTTATATATACTCTCATGCACACTATTAAACCCATTTCTTCCCTTGATATTCTTACAACTTTGTCAGTCTTCCCATTCTTCCTCCCACTTGCAAAGCCCCATTTCTCCCACACTTAGCCTATTTTCTACCTTCTCTGCTTTCCCAATTGTGAAACAACATGATCTCTTGTGTTTCCCTATGCCATGGTGCATCACTTCAAATAAGCTTTGTGTTATAGAACACATCCTAACCTATGATCTCCCTCTCCTTCTAGTGTAGCAACACAAGCCTCTGGTTTAGTTAATGATTCTCTCCAGGTCAACAACACAAACCTAGAGCTTAGTTACTACAACCAGTAGTGCCACCATTATTGGCCTTTGTACTGTGATGCAAAATCTATGTCCAGTATATCTCTCATCCCTATGCAATGACGTTGTCCACTTATCTAGCACTACTATTGTTAATTGTGCCATTATAATATTTACCCTCAGTGCATCCTCCCCGTAGCACATCCATTCCATGTAGACTATAAACCCTCCTTGTGTCACAGTGCACTAACTTGTTATACACAAACCCATTCCCTTGTGCTACACACTGAATTTTATTTAATTTTCTAACATTGTGTATCATGATGAATATCTTTGAAATTTTAGGTATATCATATTTGTAGAGTCTTAAGATTTCCTCATAAATAGGAGATATGGCCCCATCTAATATGATATCAAGCAAGGAAATTGTTGAAAATGTTGAAGAAGGGGCAGAATAAAGTTCCATAGCCTCAGCCCCAACATACCAAAATATAGTATGCTCCATTGACAAATCCATGTCAATAACCTAGTCTAGGATATATCGATTATTTACCCACAAAGAAATCCTTGAGGATGAGGAAGATGGTGAAGTGTATCAAAATGTGAAGAGATATCGATATATATCCCTACATTGTAGAATATTACAAATTGCCTAGATATAGGTACCACTCACAAATGGGTATGAGTTTTTTGGCCTAGACAATAAGGCTATCATGAATACATGGTAGTAAGACCCCTCCAAGTTCCGAATAAGAGTAGATGGGGTCTACAATGCCAAGTTATTAAGGAAAGCATACCAATTGTTGATTGTATGGTTGAATTGATGCAAAGAAATATGAATAAATTGGGTGCCATTAACATATACTTGTGCCCAAGAAGGAAGCATGTTCAACTGGGTGAAAATCCTAGCTACCTCCATTCATATAAGAGTAAAAGAAGCTCAAAATATACTCATAGGGAGACAACCTAAATTCTACTTGACATCATATATTCTAGATGGTGTGTGGTCAAAGTTTCAGTTTGACTTACTTGGATGGAGATGGTCCTTCTCTCTAGACATACAACATATGCACATCTATTGCAGGAACTTATGGGAAACTATTTATAGGGAACTTTATCTCAAGATAATTGAAGGTTTTATCTCTCCCTCGGGATCAAATGGTTTGGAATGAATATTCTCTATATGGTTTGATTATGCTTATTCTAGATCTGTATACTGACGCATGTAATGTTCTAGTCTGGGTATAACTTAAGTTTGAAATAGCTGCAACTCATGAATGAATATTTACAGATGTATACGCTGGTTGACTTTGATAAAAGCGTGTACATATGTAGGTTATATACATTTAAGTAGTGTATACCATGTACACAATGATATTTGAAGTTACAGGTGCTTACATGGTGATCTTCATAAGGATAAGGAGAAGTACAAAGCTTGAATACACATCTTCATTACTTGATGATGAGTCACTCATATGTTGTTGTCATCATATGCATAAAGATAATATAATATAGTTATGATGCAGGGTTCCTATAGTTCTTAGCGCTCATGTGGATGAGGATTGTTGTTGTTGATGATATCAAGAAGTCTTGACAAATGATCTTGAGCTCAAGATACATAGTGTTGGATACATGAATGATTACTCAAAGTTGCATTTTTGGAGACATGATGATGATGAGTTCTTACCTATATGATGATAGGTTGATACTTACATATGTTGATTGATGCAAATTTTCCCAAGTGATGATACTTGGATCATGCAGATCTTGATGTTGATGAGATGGCTATGGTGTTTTTCACATATGATATAATGTGAATGATTTTTTCATGGAAGGCTATGATAATGTTAAAAAGGATGAGTTGATATCTATATGCAGATATACCTTGTTACAGGTTGATGACTGCTACACTAATGGACATATACATGTTGTTGATCTGGATGTAGTAGATAGATGCCTATGGAGCAGATCATACAGTGTTGATGATACTTGCTAATCACTATCATATGTAGTCTCTATGTCATGTATTTGTTTTCTTATCAAGGTCATGTAACGGCCTATTTTGGTTCCCCACTATGCCTGGGATGGATGATGTAATGTTCTTGTTTTATCATGTGTAAACCTTTGATGTATTCCCACTTGGTTGGGTGGATAAGTCAATATTGGTATATCCCCACTTGGTTGGGAGATTGATGTATGTATGAGTCTTTATGATGTATCGAGTCATGTTCTTCTTGTAGAACATTTTTTTGCAAACCTTGCTTACAGTCAGGGGGAGCATGAACAACACACTTCAGCAAAGTAGATATTTCTGCATGTACTCAAAGGGAGCATGCACAGATTGGTACATCTTGGCATATACAAAGGGGTAGCTCAATTAGAGACTTTAGCAGGTACTCAAGGGGAGTATGGACAGTGGAATGTTTATCAAGGAAAGAGAATATCTTGGCCCACCCTTTGCCCTTGATGTCAAAGGGGGAGAGTGATTTGGTGTTGTTGCCATCAAGTCCAAAGGGGGAGATTATTGGCATTATGATGCATGTGTTGTACTTGATGGCAACCCATTTGTAGAAGAACAACTCACTTATATATAACTATATGAATCTCTGATCATAATCTACAAAAGAGATATCAGATGTAACAGAATACGTGGGATGCAAGACAACCCAATTGGAATCAGAGCAGGTCCTTTGGTAGAAGCTTGATCGCTTGAAGGAGATCTGTAGATTAATGGGAAAGAAGCTTAAGAAGAAAGCGCCTAAGAAGAAGAAGACATATCAAAAGAGCTATGACAGTGGGAGAATCAATTGGGGAATATGTGGAAGAAGCACTTCAAATTCAGAATCACTTCAGAATGAAGATGAACAAGAAAAAGAACTGTCAGGTATGAATTTTTTATCCTCTATTGATACATTTATCCATCCATTTGAAGATGATGAAAGTGATAGAGAAACAACTGAATTTTCTCTTATGGGTGAGCAAGAAAGATATCAAATAGAGGCAGAATTTAAAAGCCTTACAGAAAAAATTAGAGATCAACAAGATCTATTGAACAAAATGGAATGTGCCTTCAAAGAAGAAGCTACCAAACTAAAAGGTCAACTAGAGGAAGGAAACAAGGTAAGGAAGTTATTCAAGGACAAGGAAGATCAATGTCAAAAGTTGCAAGATGAAGTGACATCATTAAGAAATGAATTCAATGAAAGGAGCACAACAATCAAGAAACTCAGAGATAGATCCACTTACTATGAAAGTCTTGAAGCTACGATCCTCTCGCTAAAAGAAGATCTTGAAGAATCAAATAAGTAGAATAAAGAACTGCTCCAAGCTCTTGAAAAACAAGAAAACGAAGTTCTTGAACTAAGACATCAGTTGGAAGAAGGAAGAAAAGCTGAAGAAAACATGAAGAAGTAGTATTATGAAAAGGAGGAGCAACATCAGGTTGAGGTAAATATTCTAAAAGATAACTTAGAAGAAAAGGATAAGCTCTTATGATTTCAAGATAGTACTAAGATCTTGGATGATATTCTTAGCACTCAAAGGTCTCCTACTATCAAAACTGGCCTTGGTTTTTATGAATCTATTGAAGATGAATCTAGCTCACAAGGAGAGGCAAGGAACTCTAATGAGAAATCTAAAATAATCAACAAGGAGATGAGAGGACAACCCCATCAATAGCCAAGGAAAGAAATTCTTCAAAGAAAATCTTTTACTCCTCTCATGAATAATGTTGAATGTTATGTATGTCGTAATCTTAGACATGTTGCAGCCAGATGTAGAAGAAGAATGGTTCAAGATCATCACATAGAAAGATCATCACATTTCAAGTACTTTAAGGGATATTGCTTTGCTTGCAATATGTTTGGTCACAGAGCTATTGATTGCTATAGAAGGAATATGAAACATGTAAGATGTTATGCATGTAACAAGCTAGGACATACAACAAAGGAATGTAGGAAAAAAGTATGGGCACCATACCAAAGGAGAAAACATCATCACACTTGAAGATATGGAAGAAGAAGGAAGTACAGTTAGAAAGATGTGGCACAACACAATATACAGACATAACAGACTCAGAGGGAGCTGCACGTGTAAAACTTCAGTGTCCTAAATCTCATACGCAAGTTTCATAAAGGGAAGTCGCATATATACGTGAGTTAGTTACTGCACAGTCGCGTATATGTTAGTTTGATGAAAAGCAGTAGCGACAGGCTCAGGAAAAAGGGTCTGATATGATTCAGTCCATTATTTGCTCTGTTTGATAATGGTTACAATCTGCTGATGATGTGTGGAAATGTCTTGAGCCTGTTTACTATTCATATGGTTAATAAAGTTCTGATGCACTAACTAAAGATCGACAATTTAATGGATTAACTTAATCATAATTTTACTAGATATATGCTAGTTGCATTAGACACAGTTGCGTATACACGCGGTTTGCCTTAACTTAAGTAGCATATATGAATCTGAATATGTAAATGAAAAAGTTATATTGATTTGATAATACTGATTCACCCCCCCCCCCCTCTCAGTATTATTTCCAACATCACATTATCTTTTACACTGAGTCACTCTGCATGTCCAATTATGCTAAAGCAACACTACAGGATATAGTTGATTGGTTTATGCTAGTGGATTCTACATACATTAGAGTATTTAGAGCCCAAAAACCTCCCCATTAACTTCCTCTATTTTTCAGTAACAAACTGATCCTATAGGAAGTGGCATATAAAGTGAAAACATGACTTGGAGGCATGTTAATATAAGAAAAGAAAACACCATGGCCTACTTTCCTAATCTACTTGGGAACATATTGTGTAAAAAGATATAAAGAAGCAAAAGTTGAAGCTGATGATTTGGAATGCCTCAAATTTGGTGAGCTAAGTTATCTTAGATATGATCCCAGAGGCATTGCAATGGCTCATTGTACGCTATTAAATTTTAATTGGACATACACATCAAGCGCAGATGAAGAGGAAGAAAAGATCAAAAACTTCTACAATACTACAATGGTTGTAGATGCACTGAAGAAGGATAGTGGCTTTCAACCCACAAATGGTGATGAACCTAAAAATGGATAATCATCCAAAGGAAAATATTATAAAGACAATAAGGTTTCCCAAAAGAGGGAAAGAGAAAAGGAAGCAACCAAGAAAGAAATGCAAAACAAAATTAAAATCAGAGTAAAAGGCCAAAATGGAAGAGGAGGGGAAAAAATGGGAAGAGGAAAGGAGGAAACAAGAAGAGAATAAGAAGGAGAATTAAGAGGAAGAAAGAATAAAGAAAGAGAATGAAAATAATAAGTGGGAGGAAGAAATAATAAAACAAGTGGAATAAACAAGGAAACACGAAGCAGAAATACTAGCAAAAGAGACAACAGATAAGTAGGCATAAGAGGAGATCAGAGAAAAGGAACATGCCAAGAAGGAAACTCAAGTCATATTGACAAACATGGATGTTGATCATGTTACCACAATTTCCATACCACTCATAAGAGGACACCTACCACTCAGAGAGATGGGAATCTTAGTTGGTGAAGAAACTCAAGTTCTATATCTTGTAAGTTTTAGGTTTGATCATGGCTATAGAAAAATTGTTCAAGAAAGACGCATGTATTTATTCCATGAATCTAAAAATCCAATCTTGGTGACTATTCAATGATATAGAGTGTTAGAAACTACTAATAATCCTCTATCAATTGCTTCAACAAGATCTAACTTCTCTGCCATTATGGAAAGAAACATCGAGCATATGCTAAATAAGGTAAAAAACTAGAGAAGAACCTAACCAATTCATAATAGGAAAACGAGAGGCTTCGTAAAGAAAACAAACTTTGTTAACCTCAAGCTCCCATTGATTTCCAGGAAACAAAACTATAGGAAAACACAGTGTTAGAAGATATTATGAAGCAACAAAGAAATGATCAAGCTTCGAAAAATATCCTCCTCGCTTATGGCCATTCAAAATGCACTCAAGGAAGAAGGTATGTTATTGAAGGAAGCCTCAACCATTGTGGACATAATGTATCAGTGGAACACAAAGTATCCTAATGCACCAACTGACTTACCAAGAAGGCATGAAGTAGGAAAAGAAATGGCTAAGTAATAAATTAGGTTGATTAGCCAAGCCCAAGAAAAACTAGGGAAAGATGCAGCCAAAATACTGAGTAATTATTAGAAAAATTATAGCATGATAGAGGTTCTTGTTGGGTCTCACAAAATAGTCCCCATTGGAGCGTGTGGAGAAATAATACTAGAACAAGAGATCCAACAAGAAATTCAGGAAATGATATATGCATACAAGTTGGCTATTACTCACAAGGACCTCAAGCCTACTAGGGAAGTTATTGTGGAGCATGTGGTAGAATAAAAAATTTGTACATAATGCTCACCACACTATTCAACTGAGTATAATCAAATATGAAAACAACATTGCCTAGTTCTTTCAAATTTCAGATCGTCTATGAAAATTTGATATCAAAAAAAGTCTTATCCGTAGCTGCCAATTACAAAGCATGACATGCTTACTTGACTCAAGAATTACAAATTCAAGCCTTTCCTATTTTGGAATTAGTGTCATGAAGGATGTTTATTTTATTATTCTTAACTTTCATATAATTATGTAAATAAAGTAGAATTAAAATTAAAATTAAAATGGACATTAGATATGAGAAAAGTTGAAAAGTCAGATGGTAGTTGAGAAGTCATAGAAGGTGAAGAGTCAAGAGTCACCTAACTTTGTATGAATATACTTTCATGGCTAGTTATAAAGGACTTTTAGTTTTGGACTCCTCATAGCACTTTGAAAGGGAAAACTTGCACATTTCTTTTGAATATCAAGTTACATTTTTGCATTCCCACTTTTGGGTCTCTTGGATGTTTTCTATAATTATGCATGGGATATTTAGCATCAATATTGAGAACCCCTTTTGGGCAGAGGCAAGCATTTCTTTCACGTGTTGTTGAATTCTATAAGATAATTATTGTTTTTGTTTAATGGTATGTGATTGTTCTTCATGTGTTGAAGGTTAATTAACTATTTTGGTAATTAGAAACCTATAGCTTACATGGAATTTTTTGTTGATTTATATTTTCTTTCACGCTGGTTATTAATTGTGGACTATTTTACAATTAGTAACTAGTACACCTCTTTATTCATGCATCTTAACAAAATTTTGTTATCACTCTTTCTTTGAGATTCACGTCCTCTTTCTAATCTCTTGTAATATTCTTTGTATCTCTTTCTTAAGGTATTTCCATAAGCTATTCTAACTTGCACTCTCATCGAAAGTCTTATTGGGATTTCCCTTCTTCTTGCTCACTCTGTCCAAAATCTAATTCTCACTCAAACATGATATGGCAGTCAAACCAACATTTTGGATGGGACTCCTATCCAAAAAATTGTGATGTTTAATTGAGACTTCATATCGAGGAGATCCCCTAACCATTAGCGGTGTATTTTGCCTCGTTAAAAGAAAGAACACCAATGCAAAAATGTAAGAATTATTAACATATTTAGGTCTAGCTTGTTACAAATGATTTAGACCTTGGTTGGATATACATGCACACCATGCTCATACATAATGTGCCCTAAATATTGAGTTATCTATTTTTTGAGTGAACACTTCTTATAGTTGATATATAGCCTATGTCGTCGGGAGGTGCTCACCACAAGTTGTTGAATGTCCTTGAGATGTTATTCATAGGCTTTTTTTAAGATGGTGACGTCATCTAGGCATATGACCATAAACGAATTAGTGAATCGCCACATAATATCATCCATTGTCATCCTGAACATTGTTAGTGCAATAGTCAAGTCGAAAAGCATGCCCAACCATGTGAATATGCCTTCAGTAGACTTGAAATATGTCTTCAACTAATTAATTAGATCAGTTTACCCTTGGTATTAGTTGGAGTTAGATTGAGTTAGACCAATATTGCTTAAAAGAAATAAAAACTTAGTTCCTTTGAATTAATTAAACAAATCATCACTTAAATGCATAACACATCACTCTTAATCATAAAAAAATTCAAAACTTTGTAACAATACAAAGTTGTTATATATCATTCTTCTTATCAACCAACCATCACACCAAAACTCATGGTGAAACATGACCTTTATGTTTATGTTTCTTCCAAGTGACTATCAATGTTTCGAGACATAACGTTATCCACAATTCATGGAAAAATTATTTATACAATTTTTCCTATGTACTAGCACAACCACATAGTAAACGTGGTTGATATACGATGATAGGTATCATTTTCCATCCTTTATATGTCAATCAGATTTTGAAAATAAAATTTGGTCGATATACCTTTGAGTTGAATATCCATGGAATTGTATCCATTCCTAGGGCATAAAAAATTATGTAAGACCCCAAAAAAAGAAGAGTCAGCCACCCATATTCAGAATGGCATACTCACAAAAACCATTGATGAAACTCTGCGTGACACAAATCTTGAGCTTTTGGATTTGAAATTAAACATGATCCTAATGAAAGCTAAAAAACCAATTCCAAATGATAGTTAAAGTCCTAAATTAATCATTGTAATAAAATTGTGTGTAATTTCCTATATTAGACAATGTGAAAGATACATGTTTTTTTTTTTAGGAGCAAAACCCACACTCAAGATTAACGTTAATACATTACATACATTCCCAAGTTGTAGTGGTGGAACTGTACGCTGGGCACATCATGTTTCTTGGAAATGGAAGTGTTGTTGTTTTGGTTATCAATGGAAAATAACTTTAAGTATAGCAGAATAAGCTACCAAATAATGCAAGAGAGACAATTATTCTTACACTTCCCCTTTACTTCTTTTGTTTGGATGGAGGTATCACTACCTTCGAGAGTATTTGTTACTCGATATGTATCTTCCATTGCGGTCTGCTTCATGTTCGAGGCTCAATGTGCTTTTGCTTACAGGATTGTTCCATTATATGTACTGTGGGGGATATGGAGGGCTCAGAATGATCTCATTTTGAAGGTAAAATTTTGGATACAAATCAGGTTTCCTTGAAAATTGTTGCCTTCTTCATGAAAATTGGCCCTCAAACCCCTAAGGCTCACTCCCACACCATTTCTCTACTTCATATGTTTGGTTTCTTTCCCATTTGTTTCTTTGATGGTTGTGGTCTGTTCCTGAGAATTGATCCCTCATCACATTACATATTTTGTTGGTCTAAAGGCAAGGGAGACAACATAAGGGAAGAAATGATAGCTTTATGAGGTGTTCTTTGAAATTTTCTTCATGGATGGGCATGCAGAAAATTTCTATCATTGGGGATTCTCTTATCCTTGATCTAATGGATTCTTGGCAAGCACAACTTAGAGGTCCCCTCCCTCTGCAATTGGATGCTTCGTATCAGGGATTTAAAGGTTGCTTTAATCGATGTCTTTTTCCAACATGTATACTAAGAACAAAATCTTGATGTGGATGCCCTTTCTAAATAGGGTCTATCTCTTTCCCCTAGTTTTATGTCTTTCAAATATATTGTTGATGGTAAGATCTGTGACCATGGATTTTTTGAGATCTCATAGTTGGTTTCCCTGTAGTTGTTTCCTCCCCCTGAGTTCCCCCTTGGATTTTGGGGTTTAATTTTTTGTTGTGCTCTGGTGTCATATACAGTCTAATTTTATTATTTGGTGATGATCTAACAGAATGGTTGTTGCAATGCTCCCATTTCTAGTGGGGTTCTATGTTTTGAATTTTGAATAGTATTTTGGCCCTCCAGGCTCACCCCTAGGCCTATATGATGAACGTAAATGAACTATGAAAATGTAAAACATTCCTCATTTATAATGAAGATATGTTCTGTTTTTTTAATTGAAAGAAAAAAATTTAGATTGTTAGATTTATCCTCTGAGTTTTA
This sequence comes from Pinus taeda, assembly GCA_000404065.3. Classification (NCBI taxonomy): domain Eukaryota; kingdom Viridiplantae; phylum Streptophyta; class Pinopsida; order Pinales; family Pinaceae; genus Pinus; species Pinus taeda. Next base: position 12,717 of record APFE031013453.1, on the reverse strand, counting down.
TCTAGCAAGAAGATGTTGATGATCGTGCCTGATCAGGTGCTCAATATTTAGCTCAAAAATCAAAGTTCTCAGATTGGATGGAAAACTATACGACTATGTCCATCTCATCAAGAAGATCGCAACGTAATTCGTTTCTCTGAAAAATGGAATCCGAATGAAGGAGAAAAGGTCTGTTGTTCGTTTTCCTAAACAATTAAAAAAATTACAGAATAGGATAGAATGATGACATGGTAGTCTAGTCAGCAAGGGGAATCTTCTTCAGTTTTTTCCCAATGGGGTTGTGACAAAAGTCACCTTCGAATTCGCCAATTTGATTATTTGAAGGTGAAACTGCCTAATTGACTCCAAGGTGGAATTTGAATTTGTTTTTATTTTACTATATATATATATATAATAAACATAACAAATCCGCATTATATCAAATTTCTGAACTATACATTATACCAAAGTTCAAGGTCCACGTTAAATGTAAAGGTCCGAACCATACATTGTATACAAAATGTATATGGGATGGGCGGAGGATGGGTTTGAACCCATGACATTCCCCTTCCAATACCAATGCCTTTGTCATTGAACCATCGCCACGAGATTTAAAAAGCATTGTCCATGAATAGTATTTAACGAATACAGTGTTGATGGCGGGGGAAAGGAGGGGAGCCAGCCCTGCAAGCCAATGCCCACCCCATGCGACCACAAGCGCATAACCAAGGGTTAACGGATAGGATAAGGGCTTAGCGCGTTAATCACTCTTAAGTTAATTAATATTGTTTAGCCTTTAATTAGACCTGCTTTAATTCCGGATTAAGTTGGCAGTGGATTTGGTGGTGTGCTAAGTTCAGTGGAATTGCCAATTTTGGCGGACTTAATTGGAGTCTCTCCAGCTTTAGCGGGGTTTCCTAAGGAAAAATTGAATGCAACATATCTTGAGCAATTTTCGACCAAATTGAGCTCAAAAAGAGGTGTTCTTGGCTAATTTGGACATTCTGAACACGTTGGTGCAAATCTTAGGAGCCATAAACTTTGTAAACAACAATTTTGCCACATTGAGCTAATATAGAAGCCCAAGCCATGGAAGCTGAACCAAGGAGATGTAGCCCAGGAGGGGCGAACTGCTTCATCAAAATATTGTGTTAATGTGTCTCTTTGATGGTTTGTTGCACTGTATATTTTTTTTGTTCATTATTAGTTTTTGAAGCTATTTTTCTCATGAATGTCTTGCTTAACTTAAGGAAATTTACATGTTTGTAAGCACCAACAACTAACGAAACCTCAACACAAAAAGCAAGAAGCAAGCACATATTTATAAATCTATAATTGTTATTAGCACAACAAAACCAATCATACAAAAACAGATTAGTGCCCACCACGTTAAATCTAGATGTTCCAAAGGGAAGTAAGACAGAAGTTGAGATCGATGCAAATCCTGCCAGTTGCTCTATTGTTGAACACTATTGATGCCTACAAATTATTCAAAAATCTGCTCAAAAAACAACCATAATAAATTAGAATGCAATATTGTTTGAAATATAAATTTAACAAGAAAATTGTCATATTTACATGGATATTTTTAGATTTTTTGTGGTAATGGGGAGTGTTCTTTTGTAATTAAATTTTACTTTAATCTACATACCGAATATAGTCCTTCACATTTATTATAATTGAGTTAAAATAGACTCTTGAAAATTCTCATTGCGACAAGCTTCTGAAAACAATAGTCTTTCGAAAATTATCCTTAAAATAATCTTAAATCTACATCACAACATCCTATTGTTAAATTGTATCCAAGATCACTTTGTAAACTAAATCTAGATTTGAACTATGGATCAAAGATTGAAAACCCTACCTTAATCCCAACACTAGCAATAAGTGCAATTCGAGTTTCTTTCTTATGCCATAGATCACCATATCGAAATTTGTTATTTTGTTCCTTCTCATTTGCAACTGATTTTCTCAATGTGCTAGATTGAGCTTCGTCTTCTTTATCATCTAGATATATCTTGTCACAACGACCTGAGTTTCCCATTCTCGTTTTTATAATACATCATCTGCTAAAAAATATAAAAAACCCATGAGATGGAAACCTAAAAAGTTGGATGCAGCATCATAGTGTATTGTTTTTTGGATCACGATCTACCAAGACTTATAGATAGTTTCAGAGAAAAGATAAAGAATGTTGAAAGGAGAGATGTATATGATACCTTTCTACACAACCATCGAGGAGATTTGGGCATGAATATCATCAATGTAAATTGCAGATCCAGAGGAACATCTACGCCAACTCCAAGCATCCATCTCCATGTCCTTGGTGTTTGTATCATAATTAACAATATGAGACCTAGAAAACTATGACAATGCTTCATAAGAACATTCTACCGCATTCATGTTCTTATCTTGGTGAAAGCATAATTGACAATGTATGACAATAATCTATCACCAATAAGGAGAAATGCATTGAGACTACATTTCTCCCCTCACTTTGAGTGGTGAAATTTCAAAGATATAAAAAGGTGCATATATTGAAGCCACACCTATTCCCAACCCAACCAGTAATCTCTCCACTATGAGCACAACATAATTGGGTGCAACTCCCATCAGAATTGCTCCTAGAAAGAAAACAATGTTTGTTTCTAGCAACGACATTCGCCTCCCAAGCCGTTTGCTAAATAGACCTCCACAGGAAGCCCTGACAACCGATCCTGCAAGTAACTAACAACACTTCTAAGGAGAATGCAAATGGGGAGCATTGTAGCATAATCTGAATCAAGGACATGTGGACACTTGGGAGGCATGGAGACCACGTGGAGGGTGAACACAATTACATAAATAAAAGTTGTTAAACTAAGATGAGGCACAACATGATATGCCAAATCCCATCCTCTATTAAACAAAGAATATTCATTGGGCATTAAATCTTAACCATCTTTTTAATCATAGAAAAAATTCTAGTGTATAAAATTTAATATACCTAAATTTTGAGGATATACATCTTATAAACATTATTATATTATTAATTTTTTATCAAAATTTTAAAAATTTGAAATGATCTTTCCTCAATCAGGTACCCTCTATACTTATTTTCAATATTAACCATTTTTATTTATTTAAGATGATCCAAAATAATAATAATAACAACAACAACAACAACAACAACAACAAATGCTGAAGTGTAACATAAAATATGAAATATTAGATATTATTTGGCTTCAAGTAATCTCTAAGTAACACAAAATTTATATGTGAGTCACTATCCCTTTAAAATCCAAATTTATTCAATAATAAGTATGTCTAAATTAATAAACCCTTTTAATTGAATTCTATACAAATAATCACAAATGTAATTTTAATAACAAATAACGTATTATCCAAAAATTATCAAAAAAATATTTATTAATATTATATATATTATATATATTAACATTCTTATTTTTTTAATAGCAAATTTCTAATATTTTAATGAGAAATTGAAAAGAAAATTTTAACTATAATTTTTTAATATAAAAATAACTTTCCTCAAGCATAATGCCCCAGTGGGATGGATGCGTCATTCTACCCTCAAAGAAAATTTATATCGTCCACATTTTTGAGCCTCATCGCTGGGAATAGCAAAGGAAGGGAAGGATAAATAATAGGAAACGGAAAACCCTGTCAATTTGAATTGATGAGCAGCGGGCAAGAACCCTGCCTGCCCACTCTCAACTTCAATTAATTTCATAAATTCAAATTCGGTACTATATCAAACTCAGCATATTATGTTGTTAACCGAATAGTATCAACGAATTTTTCCAGCCAATACCGTCGAATTTAGTAACTAGGTATTTAATTGAAAAAATAAATTTCTCAACCCCAATTTTAATGTATACCATACCTATCTCAATAAAGGAAGTGTTGACATTTAGGGGGCGTGGAGGGTGAACACAATTAAATAAATAAAAGTGGTTAAATTGAGATGTAAGGGTTAACATGCTATGTTAAATCTCATCTCTTTATATTTATATTAAACAAAAAAATATTTATTGGGCATCAAATCTGAACCATTTTTTAATTAAAAAAATAAATTCTACCGTTCTAATTTTAATATAGATCATATCTATCTCCTAATTCTAATACATATTAAATAAAAAAATATTTATTGGGCATTAAATTTGAACCATTTTTTAATTGAAAATTTAAATTCCTTGACCCTAATTTTAATATAGACTATATCTATTTCTTAATTCTAATATAGACCATACCTATTTGCCTATGTTTATTATTTTTCTAATTATGGGGCCATGGAATTTTGAATTTATCACTATAAACATATGATCATATTTTTAGCTCTTTGGGTCAAATCTTGGATCTTCTCCGTGCCCCGCTCCTTTTTCTTCTTCGCTTTCAACTTTCTAGAACTTCTCCACCAACTACCATGCCAATTATTTGTGAGACCTCCTTCCGATATGTGGCCTGAGTATAACCGCTTCCTTCAACTTGTAGTTCTTATCGTTCACGCTTTTGCGCATGGACCTTGTGTCTCAGCGCTCATGGGTGGTCCCTTTGTTGACCTCCACGCTCCGCTTATATTCCCATTGGACAATGGTACTTGGCTTAATCGGACACAAAATAGACATAAATGTTCCAACAAGCCAAGACATGCGACATTTCTCTGGTTGCCCCCACCACCTCCTCCTTTGTTCCATTGGAGGTTGAATTTTGGTCGATTCACATGAAAACCCTACCTTTTTTCACGTGACCTAGGTTTGTGTCAAAGTCATCTACGGAGGCGAAGGAATTGCCCGGACGACCAAAAGTGGCCAGAATCCGGAAAAAAAATTCAAAAAATCTTGTAGATGCAGTGTTTGAATAATGTTTTTGATGGTGGAAATGGATTCAGCACCATCAAAAACGTCTAGGGCACCTAAAAGTATGAAATTTGACAACTTTTACTTGGAATTACAAAAATCCCTATAAGACTTTTTCAAAATATGGCCGAAATTTCTATAACTTTCAGGACAAAAAAAGCATAATTTTTAGACTACGACATTTGTGTCGATTTAGATATCTGGAATTTGCATTCCTTCTCCATTATATACTTGTATGGTTATATCTAAACATTTTATGAATTTGTTAATTTCTGCCATCTTAAAATAATGCTAAGAAAACTAATTATGTGGACTTGAAAATCTAATCAATATCATTTTGAAATTTGATGGGATTGCATAAATCAAATCTCAGCATTATACAATTTAATTGCAAAGGGTATTATAGGATGTTAAATTTATTTATTTTTATTGCTAAGTTAAGGACTAATTTTCTTCAACTTCGTTGTGAAACAAGGCGCTGGAAAAGGCCAAAAGAAGTGTGGTAGGAAAGAGTATGCATTTTTTGTTCTTCCGGAAAAGTGGAAACATAAAAGCATTTCATTTTAGAATTATGCAAATATGCTGGCATCTTTGTCAAGAAGTTGGGAGCATTTATTGTGAAGCTTCACAAAAAATGGCCCGAATACATCAAGCAGATGAAGAAGCAATATGTCCCATAGCTATCTTCAACCTTGTGGACATTAAAATAATTTCTTTCTTTCTTTTTTCTTTCTAAAAAAGTAGTAATTTTGAAAGATATTATATTATTCAATTTTGATGATCTCAAATTAGAAATTTTCAAATTTATAAAATTGTTATGTGTTTTTTTTATATTAACATAATATTTATTTGATTTTTGGCAATGTTGAATGTGTTAACTATTTAAGTCATTAGTTGAGTAAGTTGATTTAGTTTATTAATTGAGTAAATTAGAGAAGTCAATTTGATACCTAGTTAATATCAAGTTGACACTTTCATCTTCTAGTGTCCATTGGGGGTGAATGAAGACATGTGATAGTTAATCCTTATATGCAATGCACTAAAAAGAGAGGGAAAGAGAACTGATGTAAGGACTATACCCTAGAGATAGTAATTGGTAACTATATTTGTATATTGAGTCAATAATTGGCATGGTTCGATTGGTTATGATGGCAAGTCTCAAGGTTGGAAAAGCATGCCTAAGGTAGTTTTGTATAATGGAAAAGCATGTCTAAGTACCAAAAATCTAGCGAAACAATTTGACTAAGTATGGCAAGAAGGCGAGAGTTGTTATTTGGTGTTTCTTATAAAATATACATAGTGAATTGGATAATGGACATTCCTTGGTTCAACACATGTGAAAGAATGCCTTGAATTCAGGTAAAACACCCTTGCCCATGAGTAGGAGTGCCTAGGAAGATGGGAAAGCATCACAAGTTGGATGGATTGATGCTCGAAATGACATGCAACATAAGGAATTGCAAGGAAGAATAGTAAGGAGTGTCTTTGATGTCACTGAAGAAAGATAGTTGGTCTATAATGTTGTAGCATTTTCTTGCACTCTTTTTAGAGAAAATGCTTCCATAATTGTCATTTTCTTTCTTAGCGAGAGTCCTCGATATACAATTCCAAAATTGTCATTTTCTTTCGTGGCCAAAGTCCTTAATATACAAATTTTTGATCTAAATAGTTATTTAAAAAATGTTTGATTATTATTTATTTTAAAAATATATTTTAATTTTATTAAAATATATCATTATATATTTTTTATAAAAACATATTATTACTTTATAAAATTAAAATTGGTTACAAAAGTATTTTCCACATCAAAGTTCAACCAGGGTTGAAAGTACAAATTTTGGACTAAATATGTTTAATAACGGATATTGGATTATTATTTCTTTAAAAACAATATTTTAATTTTAAATAATTTAATTTTATTAAAATATATCATTATATATATTTTCGTAAAAGTATTATTATTATTTTAAAATTAAAATGGTTATAAAGTATATTTTCATATCAAAGTTCAACAAGTGTGAAAGTCCATCACCTAGTGAGTAAGAAGCATAACAAGCCAAGGGAGAATTGGCAAATATAAATACCAACAAAAGTATTTGTTCAACAAACACAAAAGAAGAAAATAAATAAGAATGATAGGTATTAGGATCACAATGCAAATTAATGACGGATGCACAAGATATAAGCGCCTAGCAATTTTCAACGGAAGGTGTTGGCACTCACAGATCGACAACCAACATTCAGTTGCAGGACCCCTTGCCCATCTGAAGTTAATTAAAGGGGGGTGTCTACAATGAATGGTATCATCAAAACTATGTTTGTTGACGTGGTAGCTCCAGATGAATTGTGGGGTCTCTCTCTTAAAAACCACTTACCATCTACCCCACCTCCCCCATTCTACTTATAGAATTGTGTATACCACTTCTCCCACAGTGTTGTGATGAATTTTTCCATTGCTTCAAGTTGCCTTCGACAGTTTGATGCCACAAAAGAAACAAAAATGAAATTATATTTTAACGTCCACAAGACTAAAAATAGTCTATGGGACTACCAGTTCCCTATTTTTTCGCCTTTTGCAATTCAATCCTCTTCTTATTCAAATTGATGATGAGCTGACCCAACATTCTAACAATCCCCTTGCTGAAAATACAATGCCAAGAAATCAATGCCAACATATTCCCATAACTTTCTCTAATGTCTTTGAACACGTCACATTCCAAAATGATTTTTAGTTGGAAAATATAAATACCAACAAAAGCATTTGTTTAACGTATGTGGGATAAATCCCATATACAAACAAAAAGGGAGAAAATAAATAAGAATGACAGGTATTATGATCACATTGCAAATTAATGACAAATGCACAAGATATAAGCACCTAGAAATTTTCAATGGATGGTGTTGGCACTCACAGATCGACGACCAACATTCAATTACAGGACCCCTTGCCCATCAGAAGTTTAATTAAACGGGGGTGTCTGTAATGAATGGTATCATCAAAACTATGTTTGTTGACGTGGCAACTCCAGATGAATTATGGGGGCTCCCTCTTAAAAACCACTTACCATCTACCCTGCCCACGCCCCCCCCCCACACCTCTTCTACTTACAGAATTGTGTATACCACTTCTCCCAAAGTGTTGTGATGAATTTTTCCATTGCTTCGGGTTGTCTTCGATAGTTTGATGCCACAAAAGAAACAAAAATGAAATTATATTTTAACGTCCACGAGACTAAAAATAGTCTATGGAACCACCAGTTCCCTGTTTTTTCACCTTTTGCAATTCAATCATTTTGTTATTCAAATTGATGATGAGCTGAACCAACCTTCTAACAATCCCCTCGCTGAAAATACAACGCCAAGAAATCGATGCTAACATATTGCCATAACTTTCTCTAATGTCTTTAAACACATCACATCCCAAAATGATTTTTTTTTTGTCCGATTCCATTGCCCCAGATGTGAAAAATGTACACACCTGTTCTTCCCAAGCTTCTTTAGGCCTTTTCCACCATCCTATTTCACACTGAATTTTATGTGAGTTGGTTCTTAATTGAGCAATAAGAACCTTTTCCCTCCACGAAATGCTAGCTCCAATGTACTATTTTTGTTGGAGATCACATGTGGGGTTGAATTCCTTAATGTAGTACTTCTTCTTTCTAACCAACTCTTTTCCCCATACTCATTTACGAAACTTGTCCATTATAAAATTATTTTGCTCCTTGTTATTTGTAGGATAGGCATTGAGATAAATATTTCATTTTTGCATCTATTTGTAATTTTGTCTCATCCATGTTTTCTTTCTTTCACTCATGCCTTCATTGAAGACAACAGTAGGCCATCTACCTACTCCCATTTGTTCAATTCTTTTTAGATATCTTATGAGTTGAACCATAGCAATTACTTTGATGGGAGTTGCTCTTGTTTCACTCAACATTATCTCATAAGGTATTGAACTTTTTATTTTTAACTTGCTCATGATCTCTGGGGCTTCACTCAATGAACCTCTAACATATCACGCGCATTCGTGGAATATTAAATAATACCCTTAATTTGACTACATATTGGAAAATACCTCTAAAAATCACATAATTTAACCCCCTACCAAGATGTACCCAATATGTCTTTCCCTATTAAAAAAACACCTACTTTCACTAAATATTGTAGGTATCCATTTTTTCATTAATATTTTTTATACCCCTTAATTTTTTTCATTAACTTTGAGCTCCATTTTTTATATTGTCCAATATAAAAACCCTCTACCCACTATATATCCCCCAATATATTACATCATTTTTACATCAATATATGTTCCCCAATATGAACCCATCTGCTATAATATTGCCCCCCCGGTGAAGCCCCTGTGCTCATGATCAAGTGTTTTTGGATTTTCTCAATTTGTTTCCACTTTGTGATGGGGGTGTTGCTAGCCCAGAATTCACACCCATATAGCATCACTAGACAAACTACAAGTCCAACAGGTACTTTAATCATTTTCCAATCCAGTAACTTTGTCTCCCTACATCTATTTTGAAGAGCATATAATGCTTTCCACCCTCCTAAAATTCTATTCTTTCTACAGTCCTCCCAATTAAGTTTGTTGTTGAAATCAATCCCAAGGTACTTGTACTCATGTACTTCTTCAAGAATTTTGCCTTCAAAGAAGAATGTATGTTGGATTTGCTTCCTTTTATTAGAGAAAATCATTATTTTGGTCTTGCTAGTTTTGACTTGCACCCTCACCGCTCTACAAAAAAGCTCAAGGGCATATAGGTGCAGTTGCAATCCATGGGACGATTTAGCAATAAATACAATATCATCAACATATAAAAGAATCTTTATCTCAAACATCCCCAACCGAACACTATCTCCACCTTGCAAATTTAGCCACTCTTCCAGTTTATCAATATATAAACCAAAAAGAATAAGGGATAGAGGGAAACCTTGCTTGACTCCAATGTCACTTCTAAAGCTTTCTGAAATACCCATTGAGGTTCTAATTTTTAATTTCACTTCTTCATAAAGTTTATGTACAATGGCTCTATAATTCAAAGGAATTTCAAGTTCTTCCACTCTACGCCACAACTTATCTCTAGGGATTGTTTCAAATTCCTTTTGAAGTCAACAAAGAAGAAAAATACTTCTTCTTTGTCCCCCCAAACCTTTTCAATAATGTGTCTTAGTGTGATACCATGATCCAATGTAGAATGATTTGGCCTAAAACCTCCTTTCATTTTTCCCCTATTTTATTTTACTTATGCCCACTTACTGATTCTATTTTCCACCATGCTGCGAAAAAGTTTTGCAAACAAAGGATTAATCATAATGGTTCTATAATTGGAAGGACTATTAATATCTCCACTTTTAAAAAGGGGTATTGCTAGGCTAGTTATCCAATCTCTTGGGAATCCTTGTTGAATGATGTTGTTGAATATTCCCATGATGTGTGGTGCAAGTGTGTTCATTCCCCATTTTAGATACTCTTCAGTTCAACCAATTCCTCTGCCTTTCCTATTCTCAACTTCTTAATTCCAATCTCTACCTCCTGTAATGTCAAGTTTTGTGTAGTTGTGTTGATCCAGGGGGGACGCTCAGCCTCTGATTCTTTCTCATAGAGTTTTCTTGCATATTCAAACCATTGATTGGTTGTAATATTATTTTCAATTTGCTTCTTCTTTGGTTGAAGTTCCTATCAGAAAAGATTTGGGTTATTCTTACCTACATATATTAAATCTTCTCGCCTTGTTTGCATGAACTCGTCTTGATTTTTTTTAGTATCTGCTTATATAACTTTACATTCATCTTCTCATTTCCTACCTTTTTCAAGGTTCTCCTTGCCATTTTGCATTCCTCATCAAACTAAGCATTTACAGGAAAACAAATTGATTTTGATTTCCTATATTTTTCTCTTTTGCACTTCTCAAGCACACTTTGAATTATCTTTGTTAACTCATGATTGTTGAAGCTTTGGAAACCAATTTTCTCCTTCTCAATTAATCTCTCTAGCATTTTCTTGAAGATAGTACAATTTTCTTGTGTTAGAATAAATTTTCTCATTGATAGTGGTTGTCAAGATAATTGGGTTTTCCTCCTATGTTTCCTTTCTTATAACCATAAGAACTTCATATAAATTGGGTTATGGTCTAATTTTAAGTCCCAAATATTCTCTCCAATCTTAACTTTGTCTATCTCTTATATCAAGCTTTATGAAAAATCACATAGTCAATGACACTTGCCCCATTGTATGGGTGATGCAAGTGAAGTTCCCAGACCTTTTCCATCTATCTATACCATTGCAAATAATTAAGTTGAAAGCACCACACATCATAAGGGACTCCTCTCCAAAATGATTGTTAAATTTGTCGTCTTATGGACAACTCACCCATTGGGGATTCTCCTCTTCAATGAGCCAAATAGGATTGTGATTCTCTTTGAAACAAAGAATACTAGCTTGTTGATTTGTTTTTCTAGCATTGAAATCTCCCACTAAAATAACTTATCCTTGCTAAGAGTACGTGAAAATATCTTGCTTTAAAGTTGTGTATGGATCCTTGCTATCTAGGCCCTTATTTTTGTAAGTTTTTGAGACTTGAGGGGAAAAATAGCATGTTGCAATTCTTATGTGATTCTCATTCTCTGATATTTTAAACCATAAATATTGTTTATTTGCATCTACTTTCATTAGCTGAATGTGACAGCCTTCTTTTTCTTTCACTAAAACTAGTACTCCCCCATACCCTTTTCCATTTTCTACTACCTTGTTCCAAACTGCTAACTTCAAATAACCACCAAACATGAGAGTTTTGCAACCATCATGTTCATGAGTTTCCATTAGACAAATTATGTCTTTACCTTTCACAATAGGCTCTAAACCAGGTCCCCTCTTCCAAGGGTAACCTCTACAATTCCAACAAACTAGACATAGGTAGACTTGGGTAGGATTTGATTGCTCGCAGTTTGGCACATAAGACTCAAATTTGAGTCTTCACCCCTTTTCATCCATGTTGATCTTGTTTCTTTCCTCCCTATCATCGAATTCTTTGTTTTTTCGTTATTGCCAGCTTGTTGTCTGTTTTTCCATGAGGCCCAAACACTGCAATAACTACTCACCATTGTACAACCATGCCCTTTTCCCTTCATTTCTTGTTGCTATAATTTTCTCCACTTCTTCCCTTCTCTCCTCTTGTTGTTTTTGGTTAAATATTCATCTAGGAAGACGTGTGATCCTTTCAAGAGTTTCTTTTTTCTCAAGAGATGGTGTTTGTCTTGCACTCTTTCAATGGTGACCTTTATGGGTTGAGGAATTCCTTCACATATCTTCCCTGTGCTTCTTGCTTGGAAATTTTTCCCTTTCCAATGTAGTTTATATTTCAAAAAGTCCCTTGTCAAATTGAGAGTGTTTTCATTCTTCCCATAATCTCTTATTCCCCCGATAATAAAATTTATTTCCCTGTCCTTTCTTTCTTTCAGTTCTCTTTCTTGTGCTCTACAAGCACTTGCATATTCTTCTTCCTTTGTCCTTATGTAACCATTAGCATCTTCAGTTCTAACTTTTATTTCTTTTGGACCAACTTTCCTATTGTTCTCTTTTTCCTTCTCTCTTGAAAGGTTTGTTTGTCGAGATACTTGTGTATCTACCTGAGTTGCTTTATAAATTATCACATCCTTGTTTGTTGTTATTGATTTTTTCATGGTTTGCCACGTTGTCTTCAGGATTTTCCATTCTTGTTTTCCTGCCTCTAGAGCCTCTTGTCAAAAATTTGATTGAACCATTCATAAAATTCACTCACATGGTCACAATATTAGAAGCATGTTATTAATGGCTACGTAGGATGTTATTTTGGTCTATAGCAATTGGAAATATGGGATTCAGATGATT